>CABHPR010138000.1:35346-66761 GCA_902168415.1 Peromyscus melanophrys
TCTCTCTCTCTCTCACACACACACACACACACACACACACACACACACACACACACACACTAGACTCAAGAAAAAAATTTTAAATGAAATTTAAAACAAATATGCTTCATGTATCTTGGTAGTAGCCTTGTATATCCTTTCAGAGAAGCAGTATTGAGGAAATATTTTTCAAGAGAAATAGTAACTCTCTATTCTCGTTTTTTGTTTAAAAATACAGTCTTTTCATCTTAAAATGTGGTTCATGAATCTGACATAGTTCACAAAAGTAGAAACCATGGCATTCCTTTTTGGAATCAAGAGAAGACAACCTTCAGTTATGTCTTTTCCAGGTTTTAGAAATGACATACATTCCTTAATTTATGGCTCTCTTCTTCCGTCTTTAAACCCAGCAACATTACATCCCTGTGTTTGGGCTTCTGTAGTTCTGTCTCCTGACTATAGCTAGTTTAGAGTCATGTATTTTTAAAAACATTCAAATAATTCAGAATGGTGTCATTTCAATGTTCTTATTCATGAAAACATGGCACACTGTCTCATATGTTAGTTCTTTGAGGGCTCCCTACAATACATTCTGATTGTATTTACCCCTCCCCATGCTTCTGAGATTCATCTCCCTTCCCTACACCCAACATTGCGTTCTCCTTTTCTTAACCCACCAAGTGCAATTTGTGCTGCCTATACTCTTGCACACAGAGCCTTCATTGGAGGGTGATCAACACAATGAGGGCCACATACATAGAGACAACTGACTTACCCTCTCCTAGCAGGTAGCAAGTGCAGTGCCAATAGCTCCTTAGCTAGGGGGTGAGACTTGTGCCCCCCTCTGCCATCCGTTCTTGGATTTTGACTGCCATAAGCTTTTGCAGGACTCATGCAAGCTGTCTCAATTGCTAACAATTCATACATGTATCTGCAGTACCTGTTGAAAAAATACTGCTTCTCTGTAGTCGCCCAACACCTCTAGTGTTGGGGAATATTATTTTAAGGTGCATTACTTTTGTTTATGTTGCATTTGTTTAACTCTGTGAAGCTGTGTTACTGTGCCTGTGTAAAACACCTGATGGTTTAATAAAGAACTGGCAAAAAGCTAAGGCAGGAGAAAGGATCCAGGTGGGGCTGGCAGGCAGAGGGTATAAATAGAAAGAGTAAACTGGGAAGAGAGATCTAAGATCTAGAAGGAACCAGAGAGAGGAGGACATCAGGGGCCAGCCACCCAGCTACATAACCAGCAAGCCATGGAATAAGAGTAAGATTTATGAAAGTAAGAGAACAGGAAATGCCCGGAGGCAAGAGGTAGATGGGATAAGTTAAAAAAGCTGGCAAGAAACTAAGCCAAGCTAAGGCCCGGCATTTGTAAGTAAAAATAAGCCTCCGTATATGATTTATTTGAGAGCTGGTGTGGCAGGCCCCCACAAAAGAGTAAGAAACAACCAACAACACTCAGGTTCTTACAGTCTTTCTTCCTCCTCTTCTGTGATGATCCTTGAGCCTTGGAAGGAGGGGGGTGAGATATAGACCTGGGATATTCTACAGTTTCTTATTCTGTACATCTTGACCTGTGTGGGTTTCTATGTTTATCATAGCTTACTGTAAAAAGACTCTTTTAAAATCTTTCTTTGCTTAAACTGAAAGGGCCTCCCTTTTCTACTGGTCATTGGCTCCAGGCCTTGGACCCACGTTTACAGAATAGTAACAGATATGCTATTCCTGACAGAGAAAATAGCAGCCAATATCCTGAAGCCCTGTTGATGGCTCGCCAAACTTTACCCGGGCTGAAGCTTAGTGGCTCTGAAACACTCTTGACCTTTGATTTTTGTGTTTGCCACAGAAGTCTGCCTGGCTTGCCTTTTTAAACTTGGAATAAATTTCTTCCATATTGAGCTTGATTATTACTCACTTTTGTAACTTCACATAACTGTGGTGGTATTGTGTTCCCCAAAATATTGTGTACCTTAATAAACTTATCTGGGGTCAGAGACGGAACAGCCACAATATTAAACATAGAAGTTAGGCAGTGGTAGCACACGCCTTTAATCCTAGCATTCCAGAGACAGAAATCCCTCTGGATCTCTGTGAGTTCAAGGCCGCTTTGGAAATGGCCAGGCGTGGTGACCCATGCCTTTAATCCCAGAAAGCCAGCCTTTAATCCCAGGGAGTGGTAGTAGAAAGCAGAAAGGTATATAAGGCGTGAGGACCAGAAACTAGAGGCATTTGGCCTGGAGAAGCATTTGGCCTGGTTAAGCTTTCAGGCTTCTAGCAGCAGTTCAGCTGAGACCCATTCTGGATGAGGACTCAGAGGCCTCCAGTCTGAGGAAACAAGACCAGCCGAGGAACTGACAAGGTGAGGAAGCTGTGGCTTATTCTGTCTCTCTGACCTTCCAGTGTTCACCCCAATAGCCGGCTCAGATTTGTTTTATTAATAAGAACTTTTAAGATTCATGCTACACATAACAAACACATATAATAGTCCATAAACTTAAATGAAAACATTATAAATAGCGTAATAGCTATTACTGTCCATGCTCTTATACAATTTTACTTTTCTACATAACAATAGACTCTTCCTATCTTAGCACCATACATATTCATTATCAAGAATTATGTCCCAGGAGCTGGAGAGATTTCCTTGGTGGTTAAGTTCACTTGTTGCTCCTACAGTGGATCTGAGTTTGGTTCTCAGCATCCACATGGCAACTCCCAGATGCCTGTAACTCCAATTCCAGATGATGTAAAGCCCTCTTCTGAGCTCCATGGGCACCAGGATCACACACAGGGCACATGTATCCCATGCAGGAAAACACTCATGTATAAAATAAATACAAAAATTTTAAAACTTCAATAGTATTTTTATTTAAAAATTTTAAAACTAAATATAGGAATCAGAAAAGACTAACCATGCCCTAATTTTTTCAAGAAATATTTTATTTATATAGCAAAGAACTCATGTTGAACCTAAAATAGCTTGTAGGACTTCAATTGCTTATCTTTAAGTTGCTGAGATTTATTAGCTCAAAGAACTATCAATATTACATGAAAATCTGGAAAATATATCAAGTCAGTACTCAACAATTTCATTTTAAATATACACATGCCGAGCATTGTGAGTGTACTATCCCTCAGCAAATGTGCTTACGTGGACATTTCTATCGTATCACAGTAAAGACAACCCCATAACCAACTATTTCTTGGACCCCCTTTTAGAATCCTAAAAGAAAAAAGACATCCAGTATGTGTATCAGTTCACACTCTTCTGTCCCCTATATCTGACTTGACATAGCAAACCAGAAACAGAACTGCACTGAACACAGATGTGACTTTGAGTTTGTGAAATGACCCAAGTCCATGTTGTGCGAACATTTAGTTACATTACATTTTGCCAAGAAGTGAAATTTGAGAGAAGTTTTCTGATAGCTTATCTGTGTTTTAGAAAGAATATATAAATTAGTCAATCGGATACTGCACAGGTTCCTTGTACCTTCTATAACCACTGTTCCATGTATTCACAATCAAGTTACTAAACTACAAACTCATATTTAGCCTTGAAATTTTAGTGATATTATATAGTAAGTCTAATTGAAATAGAAGTATTCATGTATAAGGATTTCATCTGCCCATAAGACTATGTATTTACCATTAGAAAAACCTCTCTTATATAGCTCTTCTGAATGATATGAAAAGTAGTGATGTCAGTATTTATTGACTATATTATTTATAGTTTGGATATACTATAACACCCATGCTGATCCTATTTTTCTGTTTAGTCTAGACTAAACGAGGATGAAAGAGAACTGATCATTCTCCTAGAGTTTTTTTTTTTTAATTTTTTTTACTTTAATTGTGAATGTCATGATATCCTGGGGATAATAGTGCATCTTCACTAAAGGAATAGGAAGCATTTTCTGCTGCTGAATATTTAGAATTAATGAAATAAATAGCTCCAACAAGAACAGTGTGGTCATGGCCCCAGACTCCACTTCAAAGTTGCATTGTTTACCCTTAATTTCCAGAGAGATGGTAATGCAAAATTAAAGGATTTACTCCAGAAAATTCTGTTGAATTCATATTCCAATCATGAAAGTTGGGAAAAGTCTGAAAAGATTCACCATTTTTTATAAATCTCATCTCAAACAAAATGAACTGAAAATAACCCAAGGTAATAAGAACATAGTAATATAACACGAACAAACCAGTATGAATAGTCACAAACTTTGGTATTATTGAAGCTAAGAGGATTCCATTTTAGAGTGCTTTTATTTCATAAAAAAGAGAATGTTTTATTTAGTAAAATGAATGGTCCTTCTGTGCATTTTTTAATTCAATTTGCCATCAATATTGATGTCATATACTGGCTGCCCCTAAAACCACATGAATAAATGCCAGGAGACTTGAAATCGAATTGCATCATTTTGCAAAGTGCACATAGTTCAAAGCAAGCTCTTTTCAAGTCCCTTCCCTAGCTCCTTGAAGTTCTTTCCAATTCTGATTCTTCGGGACTCCAAGCTTTCAGAAAGCTGACCCTTTTACATCAATTTTAGATCACAAAATTTATTCATTACTTCATATCAACCACCCATTTTTTTATAAGCCATTCATCTTTTATCTGTGTCTGATGCACATAACAATGTTTTCTTCTCACCCTACATAATCAGTCAGCTCTGTAAGTCAGCTGGGCTGTTTATCATCCAATTCTGCCACCCTGTCCCCCCCTCCCCACAGAAGGAACAAGGTATACTGGTTCCCGTCATTTCTCCTGCTCCACAAATGCTCAGCCAAGAATTCTACAAGATGAACCCACAAATAATATTTCTATGTAGACACTCAGTAAAAATTCTGTAGTAGCTCATAGACTCTAACTTTTAAAATTAGGTTTATAATTTATTGATCAGTTGGTAGCAAGGGGCGGTTTCTTCCTAAGCTAGATCCTAGACCTCAATGTTGTTTTTGTTATTGTTGTTTTTTGTCTGGTTTTTTGGTGTTTGTTTTTTTTTTTAATCACAAGAAGATGAGATGAATATGATGGCTGATTCAAGTAAAATGAGTCACCACTGTTGGTGCAAACAAGCATACCCATTTCAGATTTGGGACATAAAGGGAACTTACAAGTATTCTGCTATCACTACCATCAGCTTTTTAGTTTAGTCTCTGCAATAACTTCACCAGAAAGATGTCAACTTTCTCCCTTGAATATAGGTATAGGGATAAACATTATACCTATCTCCTCTATTTTAGGAAACGGCACTCTAAAAAAATCCAGGCTATTATTTAATTATCTATTTTATTTTATTGAGATTACAATTACACCAGTTCCCTTCCCTTCTTTCCTCCAAACTCTTCAACATACCCCTCCTTACTCTCTTTCAAATTCATAGCCATTTTTCTCATTATTGTTATATGAATAAATGTATCTATATAGACATATGTATTCCTAAATATAACCTGCTTGGTCTGTATATTGTTACTTTTATGTATATGTTTTCAGGGATAACTACTTGGTATTGGATAACTAATTGGTGTGCTCTTCCCTGGGGAAAACTACTTGTCTCATTCTGAGCATCTCCTTAGTTGCCTGCACCATTAAAGTCACATGTTCTCTCTCATCTGAGGCTTCTGGTTCTAAATTCTCAGATGTGAGTACACAACCTGAGTAACTATGGAAACCAGGAAGGTAAAACAGAATATTGTAGGAATGGAGGGTGGGGATGAGGGAACAATGGAGAGGGGAATAATAGGTTACAAGTGATCTGAAGGGGAAATTGGGAAGATTGGATGACTCTAATTTGGGAGAGAGAGATAAACACAGGAGAAGGAGAGAGAAGGGAAAATAACAGTAAACATGTCTGGAAAGTCATAAGGAATCAAACAATTAGCTATGTACCTAATAGTACATATAATACTCATAAGTTGATATATAAATATACATGCAGTATTTTTTAACAATCCATTTGGGTTGACAATGGTTCCTCTAATAACCAAAGACCATCTAACGAAACCCCAACAACAGACATAGGAAATCATTTTCTGAGTTGTTGGTCAGGGTTACCTGAATGACTCCCAAAGCACTGTAAACTACTTCTTTCATAAAATTGATTCTATGTGTTTTCATACCATGTATTTTGACCCCGTTCATTCCCTGTCTCTCCACCTTCACTCTCCACCCCTGCACCCCTACCCTGAATAAAACAAAACTGAAGAAGAAAAAAATTGAAGGAAATAAAATTAGAAAAAAATTAAAAGGGAATGAATTTAAAATCTCTTTGTGGAAGCTACATTGTGATCCAACAAATCACCCTGTATACCCTATTGCTATTACCCTTAACCAAGAAGTGGCAGGTAAGTCTTAATTGCTGAATCCACAGTCTTTTAAGAGCCTAAGAAACTTAAGAGTCTGAAAAGACCTTTCCCCAAAAAGTAAGCCACACAGCACAAGTAGCAAAGTCTTCAAATATGTTGCAGCTTTCTTGTGGTCATCCTTCCTGTGTAGAGTAGATAAAAATAGTTTAGTTGTTGTTTGTTCATTTGTTTTTATGAGAAAGTCTCACATAAACATACGCAAATGATATTTGATTTGTGGAAGGAAGGAAAGAAAAGCACTTATTTGTTAAATAAAATGAATCCTAAAGTCCTCCTGAATGATTATGGAATATGTTCTGTAAGAATAAGCATACCGAATGTATACTAACTAAGGTAATATGTGGAGGGGGGCAGGAAATCCTTTCAAAAGGAGAAGCATAATGTCAATCAAATGACCAAATTTAATAACAATAGCCACTATGTGCTTCCTGACGAAATACACAGTGTTTATGTTATATTTCCTGATGAAATAAAGGAGAAAATATTTAAAAGCCCTGGAGCAAAATGAGAATGAAATCACAACTCAGCAGACGCTTTGGGACACACAGAGGGAGTGCCAAGAAGACAGTGTGTGGCTGTGAAGTTATGATCACTCTCAGAAAGATCTCAGGGAATTAATTAGTTTTGTTGTTGTTTGAGACAGTCTCACAGTAAAGTCCAGATTGGCCTCAAATGTACAGAAATTCTCCCGACTCAGGCTCATCAACAGCTGACTCAGCCATCACAGACCACTAAATTCTAATTCTTTTCTTTGCTAAAGTGAAGTCATAATGACACTTTAAGTATCAAAACAAGACAAAGGTTGGGGGCACAAAACAAGCAAGGAATCCTTCAAAGGCTGATGTTTTGGACTTTCTTCTTCTGTCAAGTGGCAGATGGGTGAGTTCAATCTGGACTCTTCTCTTTTCCATAGTGTCGGCTATTGCTAAACACTGGCAGACACTGTCAAATGTGTCTGCAATGGCTTTCCCCTCAAAAGCTCCCTTTGTTTGCCCACTAGGGGACTCTACTGTCCAAACTTCACTTTGAAGTGTGTGAGCCAGAGAGGTGCTCCTCCATGCTCAGGGGTTGCAAATACCACAAGTAAGATGTATCTTCCAGATGCATGAGAGTATGTGCATTGGGGTTTGTTCAGGAGTATGAGGTCCATGTACAGAAGATAAGAAAGGAGGGTCACACAAAGCCAGGAGGTTGAACAGAATTTGAGGCATTATAGACTGATATGACATGGTTTATTATATCCAGAAGAAGGCATCACACAGACGGCTGCTGTGGAATGTCATTCTGTATGTTGTGAATATGTGTTTCTCTGATTGATTGATAAATAAAATGCTAATTGGCCTGTAGCCAGGCAGGAAGTATAGCCAGGATAAGCAGACAAAGAGAATTCTGGGAAGAAGAAGGCCGAGTCAGGAGTTGTCAGCCAGATACAGAGGAAGCAAAATGACAAGGCAGAACTGAGAAAAGGTACCAAGCCATGTGGCTAAACATAGATTAAAAATTATGGATTAAATTAAGTGTAAGAGCTAGTCAATAATAAGCCTGAGCTAATGGCCAAGCAATTATAATTAATATAAGCTTCTGAGTGATTCTTTTATAAGCAGGTGCAGACTGTGGGGTTGGGCAGGACTGGAGAAAAACTTCCAGCTATAGACTGCTAGGTGTGGCCACTGCAGGAGGACACCCAGGCATGTGCTGGCATGCAGCCACACACAGACAAGCACAGGAACACGGGTCAGCAGCACACAGCATGCATGGTAGGTAGTCAGGCAGGCCTATAGACAGAGAGGATGGTGAATGAAGAGACTGAGAGTTCAGGCAAAGGTTCAGGCCTCTGACCTCCAAGGTTACATTTATATGGTCCAGGAGATGGAGAAATGACTGAGATCCTAACGATCCTGAGAAAGCCACAAAGCCTAGAGAGCTAGCAGTGACTATAGGAGCCTATGGGCCCTGAAAGAATAGGGAATCTACATTGTCCAGAGAGCTAACGATGGGGCCTGAATGCCTACAGGATCTATAAACCTTCAAACCATAGAATGTTGCTCTCTGTACTCTTACTGTGGATTATGGGCCCAAAGAGCACCCATATGAGGATGCTGTGGGACAGTAGCCATTGTATAAAAGAGATGGAACAAAGGCAAGAGAAGGACTTGAGGTACAATTCATGTTTAGACAAAGTGGTGCCAATATGTACATCTAGTATCAGCTAAAATGTGGCTGACACTGGTGGTCATGGTGGAGAGGCTGGGAGGCCTATGAGTCAGCATAAAATGGCTGCCACCAGATGTCCATGGAACCATAAAGGGTGAAATCTTGTAATCTGTTCTATATATATTTTTAGCACTTTTGTGTGATTTTGTGTAAATATGGCCTTGAGGTCAGAGGTTTAAGCCTCTGCCTGAGCTCTTAGACTCTTTGATTAGATTTTCTGTGTGTGTTTGTCTCTAGGCCTGTATGCCTATCACCATGTGGCCTGCTTGCATATACCATTATGTTCCAGGCTGCCTGCTTCACTGTGTCTTCAGTCTATGACCTCTTGGATTCCCTTCAAGTTCCCAACCTCCTAGGAACTTCCTCCTGTTATGACATTGGAGTTTGGATCTTATAAACAAGATCAGTCTCTGTGCTTCCCGTACCCACTCAGTACTAAAGCACCCTGCTTAGTGACAGGAAGCTGCAGAAGTCAAGCTCCCTGCTTGAACTTAGGAGCTCTCAATCCTGCCAACAGTGGACCTCATGGTAGATCATTGGTTCTAGTTGGTTCTAGAAATTGGGGCTGTCTCTGACCTCAGGCTCTGGCCTATCACACTCTGTAGGTTTCCTATGGTCATATGGCCAGCTGTTATTGTCCACCCTGTTTTTTTGTTTTGTTTTGTTTTTTTGTTTGTTTTTATCAAGCCAAGCCTCCTGAAGTTTCATGTGTCAGAACCTGTCCCCCTCCTCCTTTAGGACTGCCCCCTGCAGCTATTTCCCACCCAGGGACTGAGGCAGGCTTATCCTAGTTTTATGAATAGTGATTGTGATTTGCTTTCAAATCCTCAAGGTAGCTTTCTCTTTTAAGAATAATATTTATAGGTCAGGCACTGGTGGCGCATGCCTTTAATCCCAGCACTCCATGAATTTGAGGCCAGCCTGGACTACAGTGTGAGTTCCAGGAAAGGCTCCAAAGCTACACAGAGAAACCCTGTCTCAAAACAAAAAATAATAATATTTGTGCGTTGTTTGGTTAACATATATTGTGTATGATTGTATTGACCCTTCCTGTCCTGCCTTTTCCATGCCCTCTTCCTACAATTCCCCTCCACACACAAAAGAGTCCTCTCATTTATTGCTACATTTACTTCACTACCCTGCCTTATCTACCTTTTCTTTTCCCTTTTGAGTTCTTCCACTCCTCTCATAGTTTTATTTAATTTTCATATTCTACACACCACACACACACACACACACACACACACACACACACACACACACAAATACACACACTTATACATGTATGTATAAATTTAAGATAGCTTAGTCTTGAACAATAGATTTTCAAGAACATGACTGATTATAGACCTCCAGGAACTGGAAAAGACAATATAGATCTCCTCTTGGCCCCTGGCCAGTTCTGCAGGAAGTATTACTGTCTCATCAAAATCTGCATCTGGATTCAAGTCTTGGAAGATGTAGGGTCTTGAGAGGTGGGTAGGACTCTGAGTCTCTTTCACTGGGCTGCTTGCATTACCCTTGTATGTCCCCTCCCACTTTTCTGTAATTTACTTTCTGAGGCATCACATTGTCTCTCCATGCTTTTCAGTCCTATCACCCCCATTGTGATTTCTGACATTCATTCAATTATTTTCTCTTGCAATAGACTCAATTATCATTTTATGGTCATCTCTTTCAGAGTCCTATAGATGTCACATCTAATCATTGATCCTCACTAAGGTCACTAAAAAAAAGTGATTACATTTAAAAGAGGCCCTAATCCAATCTGACACGTGTTTGAAGTAGACTACATAGAAACAGGGAGATGAAAATACCCATCTGCATGGCAAAGCAAATCTGAGCACGAACTCATATTGCCCTCATTTATATCTAGAACTTCTAGCCAGCAATGCTATATGAAAATAAGAATCTCTTGCTTAGGCCAGCAGCAGTCTACAATATGGAGGTAAGCATAGTGAACTAATGGAAAATCCAGGATGTGCTTTGAACATGATGACTTTTTTATGCCTTTGTGATCATCCTTCAAACACCTGTGACAATAACAATAAAATACCAACTAATTCCCATTAAAGGGAATTCTCACCAGTAATCTTTAAAGTTATTAAAGTCAAGGAGAAGAAGGAAAGAGAGAAGGAGAAAAAGGAGAGGAGGAGGAGGAAGAAGAGGGAGACTAGGAAGAAGAAGGAAAAAAATCAAAGAAACACTCACAGCCAAAGGAATCGTGATAACCAAATAATACCCTGGCTAGGAATCTGGAAACCTGGGCAAACAATGGGCATTAGTTAATAATAATGCATCAATGTTGGTTCATGATTGTAAATAAATGTACCATACCTACATATGTTATCAAAAACAGGAAAATAGGATATGAAATAAGTGAGAACACTATACTGACTATGCAACTTTTTTATAAATCTAAAACTTCATTAACATAAATATTACTTTTAAATAAGGCGAAGGTGTTGATCTAAATTATAAAACATTCATGTGCAATGTGAGAAACATAGTTTAATCCTGAACATAGAATTCTACATCTTCTTTGGAATATTCTCCTGTTATTTTGCCTCACTTCTGTTGGAAGTCCTTTTTTGTATAGTTTTCATTATTCTAGAGATATACTAGCTTCAGATTGCATTTTAGTTGAATTTTAAATATGGTATTGTATATAAAATGACATTTGAAGATGTTATTTTAGGTGACATAATATTTACAAAGAAATATGAGATTATGTAGAAGAAATTCTTGTCGGAAATACACAGTGACACATTTAGGACAGAAGTGGCGTGATAGTCCCTTTCAGGATATTTTTGAAGACATTTAAAAATATATCATTGAATAATACATGTACTGAAAAGTGCAGACAACTGATAATTCCAGTTGAAAGAAAAGTGAATTTTCTTTGTCATTTTTTTCTAATCCATTGTGAGTTACAAATTTAGAGAAAAATAAGAATAAATAACTGAATTAAACAAATGGATTCTGAAGACCTAGGATTCCCAAGCATTTTGTTAGATGTTACAATATGACATGATTATTGGTAAACTATGAGTTGGAATTATTTGTAAACACTCTTTTCCTTAATTATACAAATTGATTCTGAAAAAAAATAAGCAAATTAATTCTGAAAACCTAGGATTCCCAAGCATTTTGTTACATGTTATAAAACAGCATAATTATCGGTCAACTATGAGTTGGAATTATGTGGAAACACTCCTTTCCTCTATGCTTCAATCTCTGTTGCTATGCATCTGTGCTCCTGAGCTTTTAAGAGAGACATGGTCCATAGGCATCATAGCTGGGTAGGACTAATGCTTTCGTCCCTTGGCAGCTTGACTAGTACATATGGGTCAGATCCACCTTACTTCCTCTGATGCCTGTGTCTGAAGTGTGTGATGCTTCAGCAATAGGAACTTACCTTCAGCTTCTAGAAGACAATCAAAAGCAACAGAAATATCTTATACTGTTTATGGACTCTCTTGAATATCCCTGACCAAAACCTTGAAAGAAGGTTTAGCATCCTTGATACTGAAGTTTTTGTTGGATAGTCTGTGTCTAATTGATGGAGCATTATCTGACCAGTACATCAAGATATTCCTAAAGCTACTATTGTAGCACTTACATCTTGGCAGTAATCAACAGTTGTCTAATGGGGCTCAGGACCCACTCAATTGGAGGAATATCATTTCTTGTACTGGAAACCTGGCTAACACCTGTGGATAGTGAAATGGTGGACCTTAGAAGAGAAACTACTACTACTGTCACTTTCCTAAACCCATATAATTTCTAACTTCATTTAATAGTTATTCTTATACCCAAGATAACTGCAGCTCTAATCCTTCATCAGAAATGCTTCCTTCTGCATCAAATGGAAACCATCACAGAAACACACAATTGATCCAAATGCAGAGAACAAACACTGACTATGGAGTACCAGCCCCAACTGATAACATCTACAGCACAACACATACATCTATGACTCAGGAAACATTGTAGAAGAGGGAGCAGGTAGACTGCATGAGGCAGAGGACCAGGAAAGTCTTCTGTATAGTTGTTTATTCTAGATGTGACTAGAAAAACATACCCATCAACTCTCCACAAGACTTGAACAGTGACAATTCTGGTTGACATGTCAATGTGTATAGAAGAAATCTCAGGAGCCCCACACCAAGATGAATAACTATAGGCAATTAAGGATTGCTGAGAGAGGGAGATTAGTCTTCCTCAAGGAACCCACAAATTGGTTTACCCAATATTGAATAGTTGGCCTTAAAAATACATACAAACAAGCTACACTCAATAGGTTGTACTTAGATATTTATTGATGTGAGTATGTGTGTATGTGTGTGTGTGTGTGTGTGTGTGTGTGTGTGTGTGTGTGTGTGTGAATAATAATTAAAGAAAACAAGACCAGGAATTTTAGAATAATTTGGGGATCTTGGAGGGATTAGAAGTAGAAAGAAGGGAGGATGACATAATTATATTTTAATTAAAAATAAAAGTAAAGTTTAAAAATGAAGAAACATGGCATTGAAAAATATTAATTTGACAGAGCTCTCTGAGCTAGGAGACGGAGAACTTGGAAATCACTTGGGCACTGGAAGAGTGAATACTCTCCAAATTACCCACTCCCACAAGGGTAAGAGCTGGAATCTAAAACTATTGTTCTGTTAATCTCATTTTTTTATTTTTTTTATTATTTTTTTATATTATATATATTTTTTATTTTAATATACAATTCAACTTTACCTATCAGCCATAGATTCCCCCTGTTCTCCCTCCTCCCGTCCCTCCCGCCTCCCCCCCACCCACATCCCCCCATCCCCCCCCCCCCCCCTCCGCCCCCCCCCCCCTCCCCGCCCACCACCCATTTCCATCTCCTCCAGGGCAAAGATTCCACCGAGGGTTGAGATCAACCTGGTGGACTCAGCCCAGGCAGGTCTAGTCCCCTCCTCCCAGGCTGGGCCAAGGGTCTCTACTAAGCCTCAGGTTTCAAACAGCCAATTCATGCACTGAACACAGGACCCGGTCCCACTGCCTGGATGCCTCCTAAACAGATCAAGCCAATCAACTGTCTCACCCATTCAGAGGGCCTGATCCAGTTGGGGGCCCCTCAGCCATTGGTTCACAGTTCATGTGTTTCCATTCGTTTCAACCCCACATCTGACAGAGGACTGATATCCAGAATATATAGGGAACTCAAGAAATTAAACACCAAAATTCCTAACAGTCCAATTAAGAAATGGGCCATAGAACTAAACAGAGATTTCTCAGCAGAGGAAACACAAATGGCTGAGAGACATTTAAGGAATTGCTCAACATCCCTAATCATTAGGGAAATGCAAATCAAAACAACTCTGAGATACCACCTTACGCCAGTCAGATTGGCTAAGATCAAAAACACTGAGGACACCTTGGGCTGGAGAGGATGTGGAGCTAGGGGAACTCTCCTCCACTGCTGGTGGGAATGCAAGCTGGTACAGCCACTGTGGAAATCAATATGGCGCATTCTTAGAAAATTGGGAATCAATCTCATTTATTAAAGAAACAATTTGAAAAATATCAACTTCTAAAAAAACAAAAAGTGAATAGCCCTTTTGGAATACACTCCCCTGTTATTTTTCTTCATTTCTTTCATAAGATTCTATCTAGATAAGATTTTTATTATCCCAAAGATCTACTAATTGTGCAAACATTAAAATAGTAAGAGACAGAATAGAAACTTCAAAACATGTGAAGCTCTCAGCTAATGGTCCAGTTTCAAGAATTTAATTTAAATGTTTTAGTTGTCTTTGAAATTTTTATTGAAGTGCAGAGCTGTTTTTAAAGTGGTACAGTCAAGAAGGTATTTTGTTTGTGAAATGCTCAGTGCCCAGTAAATACATACAAGGAATGTTCTGATTTTATGGTGGCATATTCCATTTCCTCCTTGATTATGAGATAGCTATGAGACACCATCTTTAATGGTTGAGTTGTGCAGAACTGCCACATTCACCTGTGTGCTGCCCTACGCTAAGTGCTCCTGTCTACTCCCATAGTTTACATTTGCTAAATGACTTCCTGAATCATATTGTGCATTAGTTGAGTGAGGACAAACTCTTACTTGCTCTCATCATTAGTTGTTTATACTTAACTTCTAAGGTAACCCCCAACACATTTAAATTAAACAGGCCAATTTCCATGGCTGTCTTTCCCCAGCCCACTCTGGAGAGCTGCTCCACACCCGTCTCCCCTCACCCTGAGCATTACTGTTTTCCCTTTCACTTCCCTGGTTACTCATTCTTTTTAAATGTTTTCAAATTTCTGAATAACAACATTCTAAATGTTCTGACTGGCAGAAAACTCTCAAATTCCTGCCTATTCAGTTATTACAGTGTTTAAAGTAGCCGGGAGATTGTGCTACATTCTTCTTTCTCCACTATGCTGTAGCTTTCTTGACCTTTAAAGCAACCAATGTCATTCAGATTCCATGGCATAAGAATCACTGCTAGTTTTTAGCTCATCTGACAGCTTGCTGTCTGTTTCTCTGGTATATTTAGACACATCTCCCTTCTTCTTTCTGAACATATTTATATGTGTTTTTCAAAATTTCCCTTTTTGCACCTTCTGTCCAAGAACTGCTTTTTTTTTCTCCCAGAAATGTATAAATATTATATGTGACAACGTATGTGGGAATATAGCACCATTGTCTCAGGGATTTCTTAACAGGTTTTCTTTTACAGTGCCCAATATTATTTTTGACTGCTTATATCATGGACATGGCAGAGTGTAAACTGATCACTCTACAACACAGCCTCCCATCTTGCCTTCTCTTTGTTTTTAAAGTATACCCTCCATTTTAATCAAAAGGTCATTTCTTCTAATCAATTCTTCCAAATTAAGATCCAATTCTCCTTCCAGAAATATGTTATTTGTAAGAATGTATCATGTACATATCATGGAGCAATGTTAAAGGGATAGTTCAGTGTGATAAAATACACCTGAATTGGTGGTTGTGATGCTAGTATGACCCCATAATTTCTCTTAAATTTAAATCATACAGTTCAGACAGGTAAATTTCTGGGATATAAATTATATTTGGATATGTCTATTTTGAACATTCAAGCTGTAGAAGTCTCTTCTTTGTTCACTAGTTGCTTAAATCCACTGCTGATTACCGGTCCGCTCATGTGTAGCTGAGTCTCCCTGTCCTGCCCTGTCCTGTGGTCTTGTAGTCTTTGGGTTGCTAAAGCTGTTCATTCTACTCACACCTATGAATTGTGGTCCCCATTCATGTGTGGTCCATAGTGATCCTTCAGCATGTAGTTACATGAGTGTTAACTACATCATGTTTATTTACTTTGTTATGCCACTTAAGTAGCTTGTTTTTCTTATAGCAGTTGGAGGGTAAAGTAATTTTAATCTACATCGCTGGCATTATTCTTCCCATAAGGAGTCTGTATCATCTTTTTTAAAATCACAAAGTAGAAATAATTCTGAAATCCATAAAACAATAAACATGGCTGTCTTTATAATGTTAGCCAATCATAAAACAGCAAGACACATCATTTTGTCATTAATATCGCATAAAAGACTCATAAAATAACTCCACAACATTTATAATACATTTTCTCAGTTACCTGTAGAGAAACAGACATGCTTACATGAAAAAACACAACAACACACTAGTGCCCACATTAACAGTGTGATTCTCTACCTCCGGGTCCAATGTAGAACATACTTTTTCTTTTTCAAAACTCATTCCTCTATTTACAAAATTTGAATTAGCTGGACCTTATATGTTTCTTCTACTAGCATGTTAGCAATTAGAGGCCAGTAGCTCTGTGGATATTACCTTTTAAACCTTAGCCCATCAATAAAATGTGTATTGAATTACTAAAGAATCTAATTCTCAATTACTAAGTTTCATTGTATATAAAACTCACATTTCTTCATTACAGCTGTATTTCATATACGTATTTTGACCTTTAGCATGTTGGTGGCTCACATTTTTTGCTTCACAGTTTTGTTCAGCTCTTTATTTTTATTTCCCAGCCAGTGTATTGTTATATTATTTTTCCTTCTTTGAGTATCCATGGCATATTATGTCTCTCTTCCTTGTAGCATTTCATTCTACCTTGCACAATAGCTTTCTCATCTTTGCTTTTAAATTTAAAACCTTCAGTGTGAGTAATTGGGATATTCTCACTGTCTGTTTTCTATATTTCACATAGACCAAGAGAACAGTTTATAGCAATAAACTTAGAATATTCTTTTATTGAGAATTCAATGGGCAGGACTTGTTGGATAGACATGTGCTTTAATTAGTTTGGTTTACAAAGGAAGGAAACATGTGGATTACTGAAGTACATCTTCTTGTCCTACTAGTGATCCAGAAAAAACATTGTGAGATAAATGGAGGATGAAAACTTCTGATTTATTCTCTTTAATTATCTATAATATGGAAATCATTTACCTAATCCCAGGGTTTAACAAAGCAACTATGATTGTTGAGGTAGCAAAATGAAGTTTAGTAACAGGAAAGTAAAATCATTTATAATTTTCACTTTTATGGATAAATGAAGGTATTCCATTAATACTAACATAATAGATAATATGACACCTTCCAGTCACTGTAACCAGAACAAAACTGGAATTGGGAAGTACTACGTGGTGGTTATATCTATCAGGTAATGCCAATATCCACCCATTCTTATCTATTTTGTAAAAACAGAATAAAATGTATTGTGCTTTCATTATGCAAACAAGGTAAAGAAGAAGATGTATCAGATGGCATTGGGAACTACTACTAAGACACAGTATTGAAACAAACACAACACTTGAAGTTCACGAGCTGAAAATTGTTCTCTCTAGCTGTGTTCTGGAGTCTGGTGACTGGAGAGTTCCCACCTTCATGTCAAACCTCAGTTTCCACCATTCTTCTGCCACCAACACGTGTAACGCAGGGGACTCTGCTAATAGTCACTAATGTTACATTTGCACAGAAATCAATTCTTTTCACAGTAAAAGTTCACTTCCAAAAACTACAGGTAATAAATTTAATCAATATTTTTAATTTGAATAAATTTTCCCTGACAAAGGTTTGGCATTGGCCATTTCACAAACACTCTACCAGTTATTAGACAAATCTAAAACGAAATAGGTGCTGACATGCAGCTCCCTCCTGCCATTTACCTGCTTTACTTTAATTGACCTTAGTCTCTAAATCGATTTGTGTCCAAATCAGTTTTCAAATAACCTCTCACATCACTTTGGCTCTGTGTACTTCCATCTTGGATACTTAAAAAAATAATTTTGCATTATTCAACTGCCCTCCTGAGCTAAATGCTCTCAAATGATCTTCATATAACTGTGAAATTTAATTTGTTGCATAATCTAAACATAAGAGTTAAACTAATATAGAAAAAAGCAAAGGAGATCTTTAAATAAATAAAAAATAATACTGCCTCAGAACCCACAATTCCCCTTAGGTGTATACAGCCAAAACTATAGGAGCCAGCATCTCAAGATATATCTACGTTCCTCAGTCATTATTCATTGTATTAGTCACAATAAAGGAAACAACTGAAATATCACCAACAGATTAATAAATTAAAAAATAATGATATATAAATAAAGCAGAGTTTCATTAAACCTTAAAAAAGAAGAAAGTTCTACTATTTGCTGTAATAAATCTTGAGGCCATTATGCTAAATGAATTAGCTCAGTTTTAGAACATGTCTGGGAGTAAGTCAGAGAGCCTCTTTCCTCTGTGGATTCTGCTTCAAAGTCTAGCCTTGAGTTCCTGACAACTGACTACACTCACCTTCTATCTCCTTCCCACCCCTGTCTAATCCCCACAAATATTTCTTACATGTTAAGGTCTATTGATTCAGTTTTGTGACCCACAAAGATCAACAAGGAGCATTTTGACCATGGATTTGGAACTATGCATTTGAGCCTGGTGGGTTAAGCAGAGTATGTGAAACCAAGGACCATGATTATCCCTCTCCCAGTCTATCAATCACCAATAGTTCAAAGATCAAAGGTAGGATCCGTGAGCCACACCCCCTTCCTTGACTGAGTGTTGATTGGGTTAGCTTTTTGTGATCTCAGTGCAGGTAACTACATTTGATGTGAGTTAATGATTACAGTAGTTAACTGAGTATAAAGAACCATGTTCCGTGGTCCGTCACCCTATTTTCCAGCTATTACATGCTTCCTACCTTTCTCTGCTTTTTTGTTCCCTGAGCCTTATCAAGGGTGTTATACCTGACTTCTTTAGGGCTGTACACAAACACATCTGTAGCTCAACTTGGACAGGCACAGATCTTTGCATTCAGCACTGTCCAATGTAAGGAACAGCTTCTCTGATTATGTCTTGAAGCTGTGTTTGTCTACGGGCACAAGCATAGGTACACAGAAGACAGTTTACTGCTATGCAGGTTTAGTTGACCATCGGAATATACTCCCTGCCTGAGCCTACCTTCTCCACTTTTATGTCATTCTGTAAATAGCAAACATCAGGGGATAACATCTGCTCATGGCTGCATCATCTGGGGAAGAGGGAAAGGTCAGCTAAAGACAAGCAATGGAGCTCTGCTCTGTGATGAATAACATGACTATATCTAGTTGTAGGTGACACATACAAACTTTCTCCATAATGAAATACACTGAGATAGCATTTACAATAGCTCCTTATATAATTTCATACTTTTTCTAGTTGCCTTCTATTACTTTCCAAATCAGGAAAACATTATATTTTCTCCACAATTCTACACATGGGCTTTGATGTATATAAAAATAATCAAAGCATTTTCTACTATTTCTAATACTAAGAAAATGTCTTCAATATTACATATTTTATTCCTTTGATGAACATTATATGTAAAATAAAATCAAAATGATATGTGCAGAAGAAACTTGGGCAAACAGAATGATACCTAGTAAGTGGCATAGTGCATAGGTGCAGCAGGCCATGTCACTATTATGACAGCTGTTCAGTTTTGTGATTTGTCATAATAGAAATGTAATTTATATAGGTCAAATTACATCATTGTAGTGAATCTTCCAAATAATGAACATAAAGAGACCAAGTTTCATAGAGCTCCACAGTTTGGGGTGATTCCAGTTCATAGTCAGGTGGCCACTAATGCTTTGACCTCTGATAGATGTCCTCATGGTAAAAGTGGGGAATATATGACAGAATGATGTTCTACCCATGACCAGGAAATCAAAAGAGAAATAAGAAAGAAAGGAACATGTTCATGCAATCTTGTCTGTGATGTATATTCAATAACATAAGAGCTATCCAAAAGGTGTCTCCTTTAAAACGTCTATAACCCTTAACAAAAACACCACCCCAGAAACCAGTTTTTTAAAACATATACTGTTGGGATACCTTTGACTCAAAACTATAGCTCTATGATACAATGGGTAGGGTTTGATCCTATTTTCTTTTTTCAATTTCACTGAAGGAATGAAGCTAAAGGTAAACTTTCTACAATTATTTGATGTTGAAGGACTTTTTGTGTAATCATAATTTTAAGTAATATTACCATTTTGTCTTCATTTCTCTTCGAATGGTGGCTAGATTTATCAGCTTGGCAGTCCTAATGTCACCTGGCAAGAGGGAACCTCAGCTGAGGAATTACCTCCATCATATTGGCTGGTGGATAAGTCTATAGGAAATTTTCTTGATTAGTGATTGATGTGAAAGGGTCCCACCCACTGTGGTTGGTGCCATCCCTGGACAAGTGGTTCTGGGTTGTGAATGAAGGCAAGCTGAGAAAGCCATGGGAAACAAGCCAGAGAAGAAAGCTTTAGGTTTTGTTTCCAGATCCCTGCCTTTCTTGAGTTTCTACCATACCTTCCATCAATGAGGGACAGTAATACAGACATGTAAAAATCACCACCCCTCCCCTTCCCTAAGAAAAATCACTCCTTTCCTTCCCAAGTTGCCTTTGTCCTGGGGCTTATTACAGCAATTGAAAGAAAACTAAGAAATCTAGAGCCCTTCCCTTCAGTTAAAGCTCCTTCCATGGTCAGAGTCTGCTACAGGTACTGTATCAAGGTGCTTATTTTTTTCTGTAGCATCTCATGGCGGTCACTTGTGTTGGTCCACCCACGAAGCAGCTTGGCTAGCAAAAGGAGACATCACTGTGGCACAGCCTCCAGCTCAGGCAGCCCCCATGTTCTCTGCTGCACAGTCTGCACTACTTGACTTTTGGGATATTTTGTGCATTCTCCCATATGTTCAGCTGTATTTCTGGGACACTTGCAAATGAGCTGATACATGGAACTGTTGTAGGCCTTTGAATTTATACATAATGCAGTGTTGTCAAGTATAAAAGAAGCAGCTAAATACAACTTTCGCAAAAAAAAATATTAAACATGCTTATCAACTGGCAAGTGCTAAACTCTATTAAACTTGGACAATTTTTAAAGAAAGTTTAGTCATTTTTAAAAGACTCACTGAAAATGGCTTGCTCCTGGTGACTATGGTTCTATGAAATGAAACTGTCATGAGAATAGAAAAATATACAAATGTACATTACAAGATCACATATGCTGTCTTCTCCTTCTTGTCTGAAAAGGCAACAAGATCAGATAGAATTAAAGAGCCCAGTGGTCACTTAAATTGTAGAATACATATTCAGACAATGTTAGAGTGATGGCTTCTCGTAGGCTCTTATTAACTAAAATAATCTAAGGCAGACATCTTTAGGAAAGTTGCTACTATTAATTTACAATAGCTATTTTGAGCTTGTAATTCTTTTGCCTTCTTCCTTTGAGATACAAATTTCCTTCTTGCTTTCTGTTTCCAGAATACTAGGAGAATGGCTAGAATTTTTTCATTTGAACTATTTACTTCATACCATGACTTCTCATGCTTTTCAGTTTCCAGAAAAACAATGAAAGTCTTTCGTTAGCATTCTCAATGTATCTTGTGACAGACACTGATAGTTCATCAAGGACAGATTCAATTCCAATGTCATCCCTTCCTATTTATTCTAATTCATTAAATTCTCCAGAACTCGGTGGTTTGCTTAATATATTTCTAAATATGAATTAAAACATATTACATTAGGATTTGTTTACATTTATGAGGCTTAAATCTCATACAAACTTGAAAAGTTAAATGCTATCAAAATGTGAAATTAGGAATATACTGAGATTTCAATGATCTTTAACATATATCATTAGTTTTTTCATCCATAAAACTGAATTGACTGGCCGAACATTGGTGGCACACACCTTTAATCCCAGCACTTGGGAGGCAGAGCCAGGTGGATCTCTGTGAGTTCGAGGCCAGCCTGCTCTACAGAGAGAAATCCAGGACAGGCACCAAAACTACACAGAGAAATCTTGTCTCAAAAAAACAAAAAACAAAACAAAACAAAACAAAAAACAAAAAAAAAAAAAACTGAATTGGCTGAAGGTGAATAATACGTTACTCCTCACAGTCACATTTCACAACCAATACATAGAAATTCACATAAGAGAAACTTACTGTTCAGCAGGTACCCAGCATGTATTAGATACTCTTTGACTGAGTGCCGGGTATAGTTGTTGGTGCTTATAATATGCTTGTAAGTAAAATATATAAAATATCAGTATGCTAAGAAAGCATTTTGCAATAAATGCTCAGTAGGCAAGGTGGGTAAATATGAAGTTAAAGAAATATATCAGAGGTTATATGTCCTTTCACAAAACATAGAAAAGATAAGACCAGAGAAAGACTGCAGTTGGGAGCCCAGTCTAAATAAGGTAATTAATACAAACCTTGAAAATGTCATGATTTTTAAGAAAAGAAAAAGTGTACCATATAGCAGAATGAAGCTTGCTTTTCTATAGCTATATAATAAATGAGCAAGTATAAAAGTTATTGTAAGTTAACTGCAATAAATTACATATGTATATTCCAAACTCTAATGCAAACTCTAAAACATTTAAGCAGCATACTAGTAAGCAATTACAGGATACAAAGCTTCAAAAAAGTGCAAGTATTCTAATACCAGGTATGGAACTGAATAAAAAAGCAAATGGTACATTTAATTCAACTGCATCCATAGCTACATTAAATGCTAAAGTTCAAAATCCCTGTAGTAAAAGACAATGCCTGTCAAATCTGATGAAAAATCAGATTGATTTTTGTGTTTGATCAAATACCTCAAATACAAAATTAAATGGTACATTTTGCAAATAACAAGCATCATAAAGGTAAAGCAACTAGATTGATAGCACAAAGACTCAAACAAATACAAAGGGGCTGTGGGGATAAAAAAAATGTATTCCACAAAAGTATTAATTCCCCAAAACAGTAACTTTAAATTTGCACATATCTGAAATTAGTGTTCCAAACTACATAGATGAAGACACTGTTTTAACATGTATTTGTAGCATATATGTGTTACAAATCACTGAGCCATTGCAAAGCCTAGTGCAAACCACAGTTGAAAATAACAAATATAAAGTGATTGAGTAAAATGACCAATTTTAAAAGGGAATTGTACAGGCAATGATAGTGTATAAATTTACTCCAATATATTGAAAAGGTTTGTGTGATAGCTATGGAAAATAGTTTGCCATATGAAGGTTTTATTTTAATTAGTTGTTTGGTCTTTGATACTCTCAGACATGTTTACAATGCATATTTATTACAACTGCCATCCATGCTCTCATCTTTATCTTACCCCTCCCTATTCTCCTCTTCCCTACAGAACTCTTTCTCACATTCATTTCCATTTGTTTTCTTTTGTAAGTCACTGAGTTTAACCAGTGTCACGGTGTGCCCATGAGTTTGGAGTTCCCCACTGAAGCCTGGTAGACTCAGCAGTGGAAAGACAACCAAATACAAGAATGCCCCTGTAGCAGAAATCTTAAAAGTTCTTATTAATAAAATCAAACTCGGAGCCAGATATTGGGGTGAATGCTGGAAGATCAGAGAAGCAGAACAAGCCTTGACAATTCCTCAGCTGATCCTGTTTCCTCAGACTGGAAACTTCTGAGTCCTCGTTCAAAATGGATCTCAGCTGAACTGTGCTGCTCAAAGCCTGAAAACTTAACCAGCTCTGGTTCCTGGCCCTCACGCCTTATATACCATTCTGCTTTCTGCTATCACTTCTTGGGATTAAAGGCTCACTTCCTGGGACTAAAGGCGTGAGTCACCATGCCTGGCTGTTTCCAGTGTGCCTTTAAACTCACAGAGATTCAGACGGATCTCTGTCTCCCAAGTGATAGGATTAAAGGCATGTGTGCCACCATTTTCTGGCCTCTGTATCTAGTGTCTGTTCTGTTCTCTGACCCTAGATAAGTTTATTAGGGTGTATAATATTTTGGGGAACACAATATCACCACATGCCCCCTCTCATAGAATCTATCAGTAGCCAACAGTTCAGCAGTAAATGGCAGGACTTCATGAACATCCATCCCCAGTCCTCCAATAAGCATGGATTATGGACCAGTCTTACAGTCTTGTACCTGTCTAGTGTAAGTAACTACAGCTGCTGCGATTCCATGATTGCAATGGTGTGTTCCATCTAGAAGGTAGCATTTCACAGCCATGATGCCTCTTACGGTGTTTGTATCCTCTTCTGCTTAGAGAGGGTCACATAAATGTCTTTTTTGGGGCTGGGTCCTTAACTGTCACTTTTCTCAGCTCTAGACTCTGAATTTACCCCTGTTCACTCCAGAGAACAGCTTCTCTGATTAAGGTTTAGAGTATCTTTTTTTTTTTTATGGATAGAAACAGAGATCTTCAGAAGGCAACCTGATGACCTGATGCTATGTCAGTTTAGTTAAGAAGAAGCACCTGGCTTTGCCTAGCACCTTCCCAGGCAAGGACTATGGACCAGTCTTACAGTACCAGGCATGGATTCCCTCCTGTGAAACAAGCCCAAATTCAATCAGAGGGAAGTCTGATTGGTAACATCATTGTATAGATGTGTCTATCCTGCCTGAAAACTCTAATTTTGAAATTAATATATTTTTTTATTTCACTGGCCTGTATTAATACAGTTCTCTAAGGAGCATCTAGAATTGAATTACTTTAGCAATACTAATAACAATATTCCTCTGAGCTTCAAAGTACATGATTCTGTTTTAGTTTATTGCAATTTGATTTTCTAACCATCAGCAGATAACTGTTCAGTATTAGGATGAAATTAATCCTTCCTCCATGCAGCTGTTTTCAAATATATTTACTAATGTGTACATGGTTAAAAGTATGCATCATATTTCAGGTACAATCAATGACAATTGGCATTAAATCACGGCATTGCCTCCAAATTCATTCAAAATCATCATCAGAAACAAACCATGTTACCAAAATTTCCCAAGCATAATTGACAAATGATCACATTTCTGTCTGAGGAAGAAGGACAAAATTCACCACATCACTATTCCTCTACCCCTTTGCCCTCCCTGCTGGGTAGGTCACAGTGTCTGTGTGGCCAATGTCAGGATGCTGCTGTTGCTGTTCGTTTCCATGAAAGCAGGAGCTTCAAACACAAAATAACTTAACTTGTTTATAAAGATTTTATGTTTTGTTGATGTCAATTTTACTTTTATTAATTAGACTCTAGTGTATGTATAGAGATATGCAAAACGGTGCATATTAATAGGGTTCATGTAATGTTCTAATACACATATACATTGTATAAAACAATATTTTAAGATCTTAATATAATTGTATCAACCAAAAGTATGTAAAAAGAACTTTGTGGGGTTATCTTAGCCTATAGTATGTATATGAGAGTGTTTCAAAATAAAATCAATTATTTTCCTTATAGCTCTCTCCCAACATTTTAACCAATATTTACAAATACAAAAATGTGGATCATAAGAGCCCAGGCTCACATGGCTGTGGCTCAATGTTGCACAATGTTACAGCACTTGCCTATAAGTCTCAAGATGCTGGATTCAAGCTGTGGCAAAAACAAAACAATATCCTCAGAAATGGCCAGGTGTAGTGGTATATCCCTATAATTTCAGCACTCAGGCAATGGAGGCAAGAGGACCACAGGTTTGCAGCTAGTCAGAGATAATTACATACTGAGTCCCATCGAAAACAAACAAACACAATGAACAATACTAGAAGGTATATGTAACATAAACCAGCATGTTCCATTCTCTGCTAGTCCAATTCACATTCAGAAAAACTGGTGGATACTTAAATATCTTACTGCTGAGAACAAGTGCTTACCCTTAAAAGAAATTAGTATTTCAGTTCTCAGAATTATTCCAACATTGTTCAATAAATTTTCAATGTCTTGTCATTCCTATGCTTTTATTGAAAGCAAATTTCAAATGTGCTTTCCCAAAGGCAAGCACTGTTATCATTTAAAGACTGATTTAAATCCTATCCATGAAGCTGATCTCTGAGGCATGGGCTGATGTTTTTCTGGTGTGCTTGGAAAACGCCTACAGACACATGAAAGGCCAGAGCACATTATGAAGCTTTAGATCTAGCTATCTTGCCTCATGAGATACACAGGAAAAAAAAACCCTAAAAATCTGCAACATATTTCTGCTTCTATTACTATGGCTGATGACTATCAGTGCATTCACTAAGAAGTTTCATTTATCAGGGGAAAATGTACAGAACTCCATCTTTGTATATAACCATCATATACGAGAATAGATTGTTCCTATAAACTCCTAAGAAAACAATCCTGAGGCAAGCTATGGATTCTATAAAAGTTTTCTGAACCTGAGTTTTTAAATAGCAGCTCTATAGTATATGGATGAGGTAAATACTTCCCTGTTTAAAATTTACTATTTAAAATGGTGGTTGGGGTAGTGTTAATCATAAATGGCTACAAATAGACACAAAATTAAAGCAAAATGTACTATTTACTTTACTATGATTTTTGTAAACAACTCACAAAACAGCTCACATTGCGACCTTTTTGTTTATATCTAGGCATGTTATGATGATTTAGAAATAAGGGTAGAATATTATCTTAAGTAAAACTGGCTGTTTTCTGCAATAGTTTCCATATATAGCAAAGAGAAATTACTTTGGTGAAGGGTGCTACAGAAAACCATCATTAATCATAATGCAAAGTTGTGGAGCCCTGTCCCAACAGACACATCTACAAAACACTCCCACATCTAAGGTTCAGGAAACATTGCAGAAGAAATGGTGTAATGATTAGAAAAGCCAGAGGATCAGGGTAATGGCTGTGAGACTGTGTCTCTTAGCATCATTAAAAGTTACACCCATAAAGTCTCATCAATATGACTACCCAAAGGTGAGCTGAATAAAGATCCTAACAAAACTTTCATGAGGAAAAGCCCAGAAGGCCCCAACTCTACTCAAAGAACTACAGGCAATTGAGTAAAGCAGGGAATGGGAGACGTGATCCTCTCTAGGGAAGAGCCCAATTGGTTGTCCAGTGCCAAACAGTTATGAAAACATGAATGTAAATGACATCATCTGAACTCAACAGGTTATATTTGGGAATAGGTTTGTGAATGACAACACACATATGAGCGCGGTAACAATGGAAAAAGAGGACATGGACTTGAAGGAGAGTGGGGAGAGGAATACGGGAGGGTTTAGAGGGAGGAAAGGGAAGGGAGAAATGTAATTAAATTACAATTTCATAAATAAACAATGACAGCAAAAATGTTAGCAAAGAATAATATTGGTAGTTTAAATGATGCAAAAGATAAACATGAGGTTAAACCTTATTAGATGAATATTAACTTTTCAATATTTTATCACTTGTCGAGGAATGAAGTTTGAGGTAAAACATCTTCCCATGAAATTTGTACGGGTTGGTTACAAACAAATATTTCTTAAACATATCTTTGAAAAATTGTGACATTTGAGATTCTATAAGACACAGTGTCATAAAGTACCCATTTGTAGCAGGCCAAGAAAGAATTCATTTTTCTTTAGTTTAGGCAAAACTAAATAAGCATTCATTCTCTTTAACTGAAGGACTGTTTTCCAGTTCTGCTTTCACAGGTCACTAGGCATTTTAGGGTAGAAGAGCTTTTGCATGGTCCTTGGAATGACTCGGTATGCATAATGTTTGGTGTTTTTTTAGACATAATACAAGTATTCTTTTGTTCCATATTATTTCCTATTGATTGGAGAGGCAATAATTTCATCACCGCCTTCCTAATCTTTTTTCTTCTGTGTCGTCATCACTGTGAAGGACAAAGTGTTCATCTTCTGTCATACTACAGCCGCTTAAGATTCCTCTTTCTCCATAGCAGCATTGTTTATAATAGCCACAACCTGGAAACAACCTAGATGCTCTTCAACTGAAGAATGGATAAAGAAAATGTGGTACATATACACAATGGAGTATTACTCAGCAGAGAAAAACAATGACATCATGAGGTTTGCAGGCAAATGGATGGAACTAGAAAAAATCATCCTGAGTGAGGTAACCGAGACTCAGAAAGACAAACATGGTTTGTACTCACTCATAAGTAGATACTAGATGTAAAGCAAAGGATAACCAAACTGCAACTCACAATTCCAGGGAGGCTACCTAGTAAAGAGGACCCTGAGAAAGACAGGGATTGCCCAATGACAGAGAAATGGATGAAATCTACATAAGCAAACTGGGGGTTGGGGGTTACTGGAGGGCAAGGGTGGGGGGAAAGAGAGCTTAGGGGAGAGAAAGGTGTCAGCTGGATCAGGAGCAGAGTGGGAGAATGGGAAGGGAGATACCATGATGAATGAAGACTCCAGGGGAATAGGAAGAAGCAGAGTGCTGGAGAGGTCCCCAGAAATCCACAAAGATACCTCCACTGTAGACTACTGGCAATGGTCGAGAGAGTGCCTGAGCTGACCTGCTCTGGTGATTGGATGGCCGAACACCCTGGATATCATGATAGAACTCTCATCCAGTGTCTGATGGAAGCAGATGCAGAGATCCATGGCCGAGCCCCAGGTGGAGCTCTGGGAGCTCAATCGGTGAGAGAGAGGAGGGATTATATGAGCAAGAGATTGTGAGACCATGATTAGAAAAAACACAGGGACAAATAGCCAAACTAGTGGAAACGCATGAACTGTGAACCAATGGCTGAGGAGCCCCCATGGAACTGGACCAGGCCCTCTGGATAAGTGGGACAGTTCAATAGCTTGAACTGTTTGGGAGGCCCCAAGGCAGTGTCCTTGGTGCATGGGCTGGGTTTTTGGAGCCTGGGGCCTATGCTAGGACAGTTTGCTCAGCCTTGGTGTAGGGAGGAAGGGACTGGACCTGCCTCAGCTGAGTCTACCAGGCTGGGCTGACTCCCTAGGGGAGACCTTGCCTTGGAGGAGTTGGAATTGGGGGTGGATTGGGGTGAAGGGCTGGGGGGTGGAAGGAAGGAGGACGAGGGGATCTGTGACTGATATGTGAAATTAAGTTAATTCTAATATATATGTATGTATGTATGTATGTATATATATATATATATATATATATATATATATATATATATTTAAAGATCACTCACTGCTTACATTATGGTGGAGAGACTTCATCCATGGGTGCTGTGGATTATTCCTTATCCACTGGGATCTGCTCCAACCTCGCATTGCTAGCTTTTTGGCATTGTAGTTTTGTGGGTTGTTTTCCTGGATAAGAGTATGATCCCTTAAATCAGTGGTTCTCAACCTTTGTAATGCTGTAATCCTTTAGTACATTTCCTCATGTTGTAGTGACCCTAACCATAAAATTATCTTCATTGCAGCTTCAAAACTGTAATTTTGCTACTGTTATGAATCCTAGTATACATATCTGACATGCAGGATATCTGATATATGACTCCCAAAGAGGTTGAGACCCTCAGGTTGAGAACCACTGCTTTAAATGGTCACCCAGATGTTTATTTGCCTTCTTTTCCTTTCTATCTTTATTTCTTTCTTCCTAGTCTTGAACCAGATCTTACACCTCTGGCAGAAATCTGTATTTTATTATCCAACCAGAATTATCCAATGGTAAGTACTCGGACAGTAGGTAGGTCTCTGAAGGCTACATTACTTGGAAATAAGCACTTTTATGTGGGGAGCACAGAAATGTGTAAAGAGAAGAAGTAGTGTGTGGATGCTTATTGTTGACAGGAGCACTGCCATGTCAAGGATCTAATGCCTCAGACTCACAGGAGTGACAAGGCGCAGAATTGATAAAACTTTCCTCTGGTCCAAGTGTGAATGTTGACAGTGTGTGAAGGTACTAGCATTTATGAATGATGGACCAGTGTGTGTACAAACTAGGTACTGCAGCTTTCTCCTCTCAAATATTTAGAGCCTGAGTTGAGACTGCTCACCTACAGAGACCTCCCACTGAGAACCCCTGGCTTCTTGCCTGGTGTTGTACATCCTTATCTCACTGAGGTTCTGTGTTGTTACTATAGTTGATGCCCTCTGTCAGAGCAAGAACAACCCCAGTGGTTCCATCTTTCCTGTATGTGTGTGTCTGTCCTTTTTAATTCCCTCACCACCCCATTCCTTCAGGTTCAGGACCAAGCAGCATAGGGCACATCATTAGTATTCACACACACAGGAACTCCCCCAGAGAAGTAAAACCATCTTTAAATATTTTGTTCCAAAATTGGCTTGATAAAATAAAAATGTAAGTTAAATTATATTAGCTAAAGTTTTTGCTTTGACTTTTGCAAAGGCATTTTTCCCTCACAAAATAAGAATATGCACAGATAAGCCCCTGTGTTCCTATTTAGAACAAAGTCCTCCTGTGATAATACAAGCACAAATATTCTTGCCATCATTATTATTATAGACACGTCATTTCATAACTCTGAGTTAGAAAACCAAGTACATATAACCAAGTGACTAATCTTTCCACCTTGGAATATACCACTTAACAAGAGCAGCAATGTTCCTTATGTGGTAAGGATTTTTCAATGGAAATGATTTTTAATAGCTTGTGAAGTATCTAATTTTTTTTCAGGTAAAAGAAACACACTTCAGGAGAAAAATATTATAATTTACAGCAAAATTCCAAACTATACTCCATTTATCTAAGAATTTAAAAATAGTATCTTGAGGCACATTAATTTTGCCAATACATTAAACAATCAAACAGAAGGGAAATATGTCTATGGGTCATGAAAGACATGTTTATTGAAATAATGTCACTGGTCTATGACTTGGAAGAAAGGCTCAAGGCAGAAAGAGTGTCCTTGTACAGTGGCAGTAGGACTCTGCACTCTGCTTTTTTGAACAGTGTTTTAAATGATTTTATAGAATAATGTGATGAGTAATATCATTCTTCTCAATCATCCAGCTCCATAAATACCTTTACCCCAATTAAAGATGCACCTGTTTTATTTTTCATTACTATGACTTTGTCAGTACCATCAAAGAAAGTGACCTTTGAATAAATTCCTTTGAGATACTATAAAAAATGACTAATTGATAACTAATACAAGTTGTCTAATAAAGCTATACTCAGTTCTTAATAAAGATTATAGGATGAGAAAAATGGATTGGTAATGAAAACAGAGAGATGGAAATGCAAAGAGCAAAAATAAATTAGAAAGAACACAGGATGAATTTTCAGATATTAGAAGAAACCTCCTAAATTGAAATAAAGCTAAAGTTTTTTTTTCATAAATACAATAGAAAGAACATCCAAAGCTCATAGAACAGACTTTTTTTTTTCTTTTTCTTTCTTTCTTTTTTTTTTTAGTTAGTTTGTTTGTTTTGTTTTTCAAGTCAGGTAACAGTCCTGGCTGTCCTGGAATTCGATTTGTAGACCAGGCTGGCCTGTAACTCACTGAGATCCATTTGCCTCTGCTTCCCAAGTGCTGGGATTAAAAGCATGCACCACCACTGCATAGCCACAAAATTCTTGTGTGTGTGTGTGTGTGTGTGTGTGTGTGTGTGTGTGTGTGTGTGT
>CABHPR010138001.1:13867-36822 GCA_902168415.1 Peromyscus melanophrys
TGTTTCTGAGACAGGATTTCAATATGTAGCCCTGGCTGTCCTGGAATTCACTTTGTACACAAAACTGGCTTTAATCTCACAGAGATCCTCCTGACTCTGCCTCCCAGATGCTGGGATCTTTTTCTCTTAATGCTGGTCCTTTAGATGTTATGATCTCAGGGAGAAATCTGGGCGTTTCCTGAATTGTGTTACAATAATTTAAGTCTGAATAGAAACATGTGGTTCATCTCTAGTTATTAGGTGATGATGTATAGTGTAAAAGTTTGAAGTGTTTTTTATAACCTTATAAGTTACATATTCAGAAACCATTTAAAATCACCCCCCGCCAGAGACAAGAGTTGAAAAACATTCTAGTTTTCTCTCTCAAAGTTCTATCATTGTATGAAAATCTGAACAAGGGAGCCATTTAAAGGTTACTTTCAGCCCATGGTGCATGCTACTCACTTTCATTCAGAAGTCTGGCTTCTGTTACTCTAAGGGGTCAGGATTGCTTGATTACTTGAATCAACTTGCAGGCTGAACAATTAAACATTGTAACATTTGCTAAGTCATAGTAAGACTTCCAGGAAATTGAAAATATGATCTGTGACTTTTTAGCTATTATTGAGAGACCTTACTTTTAACAGAATCAAAATGAGCTTCACTATCCTATGAGCTTTATAACTGATTAACTTTTACTTATCTCCACTTTTCCCTAACATATTGTATTTGATTAATACTACAGACTTTTAATATAAATTGATAAAAGTAGGTTGTTATTGTTCAATAGAACAACACATATACTCTCCTTATTGTTTTGCATATCAATAAGGAGAATTTGTGTTAATAAGAAGCAATACTTCTGTTACAGATAAGCAAAAATAGTAAACATTCTACCACTCTATGGTAGGGTTAGGAGAACAATGAGGTTTGAAGGGATTAAAAATAAATGTTACTTTAAAAACCTATTTGATATACATAGAATTTTACTATTTATTAATGACAAATTTGAGTAAAATACTAATATGCTTGCTAATTTTTATGTAAAGAATTAAATTACAGTGATGGAGAGATGGCTCAGTGGTTAAGAGCCCTTGCTGATCCTTTTGAGGTCCAAGTTTGGGTTCCCAGGAACCAAATGTTGGCTCACAACCCTGTGCAAGTTCAGTTCGGTTTCATAGGACCCAACATCCTCTTCTGTACTCTGTGACCACCAAGCACACACTGGATGCAAGGACATACATGCAGGTGAAGTAATCAGACATATAAAATAAACATAAATAAGTAACTATTAAAAAGGAACCCAATAATAATTGGCTAAATTTTTGATACTGGAGGACTTAGAGCACCTTCCGCAGTTGTCAAAGATGATGGATATTATGGATGTACAATTATTAGTGTTGAGTAAACCACTTAGTATACATGTGTATTATAAAGTAACAGGATATATTAGCACCATTTCAGAAATTGTTGGAGTATCTGTTCTAATCTCAAAATGAAATTTTTTGGATGAGTTTTTTATAGGTCCTTTGAGAATTTCTTTTTTTCTTTTTTTTTTAAATTTTATTTTATAATTTAATTTAATTTTACATATTAGCCACGAATTCCCTTGTTCTCCCTCCTCCCACCCCCCACCCCCACCCCCACCCCCGCCTTCCCCCCAGCCCACCCCACATTCCCATCTCCTCCAGGGCAAAGACTCCCCTGAGGATTGAGCTTAACTTGGTAGATTCAGTTCAGGTAGGTCCAGTCCCCTCCTCCCAGGCTGAGCCAAGTATCCCTGTATAAGCCCCAGGTTCTAAACAGCCAGCATATGCACTGAGGGCAGGTCCCGGTCCCACTGCCTGGATGCCTCCCAAACAGATCAAGCTATTCAACTGTCTCCACTTATCCAGAGGGCCTGATCCAGTTGGGGGCTCCTCAGCTATTGGTTCTCAGTTCATGTGTTCCCATTCGTTTGGCTATTTGTCTCTACGCTTTTTCCAACCTTGGTCTCAACAATTCTTGCTCATACAAACCCTCCTCTTTCTCGCCAATTGGACTCCTGGAGCTCCACCTGAGGCCTGGCTATAGATCTCTGCATCCGGTTCCCTCTGTCATTGGAGGAGGTTTCTAGCATGACAATTAGGATGTTTGGCCATCCTATCACCAGAGTAGGTCAGTTCGGGCTTTCTCTCGACCATTGCCAGTTAGTCTATTTTGGAGGTATCGTTGTGGATTTCTAGGGACCTCTCTAGCACTTTGCTTCTTCCTATTCTCATGTGGTCTTCATTTATCATGGTACCTTATTCCTTGTTCTCCCTCTCTGTTCTTGATCCAGCTGGGATCTCCCGCTCCCCTAAGCTCTCTTTCCCTTAACCCTTGCCCTTCATTACCCCCACTGACATTCAGGTTGTTCATGTAGATCTCATCCATTTCTCTGTCATTGGGCGATCCCCATGTCTTTCTTGGGGTCCTGTTTTCTAGGTAGCCTCCCTGGAGTTGTGAGTAGCAGTCTAGTCATCTTTGTTTTACATCTAGTATCCTCCTATGAGTGAGTACATACCATGTTTGTCTTTCTGAGTCTGGGTTACCTCACTCAGGATGATTTTTTCTAGGTCCATCCATTTACCTGCAAACCTCATGATGTCATTGTTTTTCTCTGCTGAGTAGTATTCCATTGTGTATATGTACCACATTTTATTCATCCATTCTTCAGTTGAAGGGCATCTAGGTTGTTTCCAGGTTCTGGCTATTACAAACAATGCTGATATAAACATAGCTGAGCAAGTGCCCTTGTGGTATGATTGAGCATTCCTTGGGTATAGGCCCAAGAGTGGTATAGCTGGATCTTGGGGGAGATTGATTCTCAATTTTCTAAGAAAGCGCCATATTGATTTCCACAGTGGCTGTATCAGCTTGCATTCCCACCAGCAGTGGAGGAGAGTTCCCCTAGCTCCACATCCTCTCCAGCACAAGGTGTCCTCAGTGTTTTTGATCTTAGCCATTCTGACTGGTGTAAGGTGGTATCTCAGAGTCGTTTTGCTTTGCATTTCCCTGATGATTAGGTATATTAAGCAATTCCTTAAATGTCTTTCAGCCATTTGTGTTTCCTCTGTTGAGAATTCTCTGTTTAGTTCTATAGCCCATTTCTTAATTGGACTGTTGGGCATTTTGATGTCTAATTTCTTGAGTTCTTTATATATTCTGGATATCAGTCCTCTGTCAGATGTAGGGTTGGTGAAGACCTTTTCCCATTCTGTTGGCTGTCGCTTTGCCTTGTTGACCGTATCCTTTGCTCTACAAAAGCTTCTCAGTTTCAAGAGGTCCCATTGATTGATTGTTCCTCTCAGTGTCTGTGCTACTGGTGTTATATTTAGGAAGTGATCTCCTATGCCAATGCATTCAAGACTACTTCCTACTTTCTCTTCTATCAGGTTCAGAGTAACTGGATTTATGTTGAGATCTTTGTTCCACTTGGGCTTGAGTTTTGTTCACTGTGACAGATTATGGATCTATTTGCAGCCTTCTACATGTTGACATCCAGTTAGGCCAGCACCATTTGTTGAAGATGCTTTCTTTTTTCCATTGTACACTTTTGGCTTCTTTGTCAAAAATTATATGTTCATAGGTGTGCAGATCAATGTCAGGGTCTTCAATTGGATTCCATTGGTCCACATGTTGGTTTTTATGCCAGTACCAAGCTGTTTTTATTACTGTAGCTCTATAGTAGAGCTTGAAGTCAGGTATCGTGATGCCTCCAGAGGTTGTTTTATTGTACAGGATTCTTTTGGCTATCCTGGGTTTTTTCTTTTCCATATGAAGTTGAGTATTATTCTTTCCAGATCTGTGAAGAATTGTGTTGGCATTTTGATGGGGATTGCATTGAATCTGTAGATTGCTTTTGGTAAGATTGCCATTTTTACTATGTTAATTCTGCCTATCCATGAGCATGGGAGATCTTTCCATTTTCTGACATCTTCTTCAATTTCTTTTTTCAGGGACTTAAAGTTCTTGTCATATAGGTCCTTCACTTGCTTGGTTAGTGTTATACTAAGGTATTTTATATCATTTGTGGCTATTGTAAAGAGTGATGTATCTCTGATTTCCTTCTCAGCCTGTTTGTCAATTGTATATAGGAGGGCTACTGATTTTTTTGAGTTGATCTTGTATCCTGCTATGTTGCTGAGGTGTTTATAATCTGTATCAGTTCCTTGGTTGAATCTTTGGGGTCACTCAAGTATACTATCATGTCATCTGCAAATAGGGAAAGCTTGACTTCTTCTTTTCCAATTTGTATCCCCTTAATCTCCTTATGTTGTCTTATTGCTCAGGCTAGAATTTCAAGTACTATATTGAATAAGTATGGGGAGAGCGGACTGCCTTGCCTCGTTCCTGATTTTAGTGGAATCGCTTTGAGTTTCTCTCCATTTAATTTGATGTTGGCTGTTGGCTGTAAATTGCCTTTATTATGTTTAGGTATGTTCCCTGTATTCCTGATTGGTCCAAGACCTTTATCATGAAAGGTGTTGGATTTTGTCAAATGCCTTTTCTGCATCTAGTGAGATGATCATGTGGTTTTTTTTCTTTGAGTTTGTTTATATGCTGTTTACATTGATGGACTTTAGTCTGTTGAACCACCCTTGCATCCCTGGGATGAAGCCAACTTGATCATGGTGGATAAATGTTTTGAAGTGTTTTTGGAGTCTGTTTGCCAGTTTTTTATTGAGTATTTTTGCATCAATGTTCATGAGGGAGATTGGTCTGTAGTTCTCTTTCTTGGTTGCATCTTTGTTTGGTTTAGGAATCAGGGTAATTGTAGCCTCATAGAAGGTGTTTGGTAATGTTCCTTCTGTTTCTATTGTGTGGAACAATTTAAAGAGTATTGGTATTAACTCTTCTTTGAAGATCTGGTAGAATTCTGCGCTGAAACCATCTGGCCCTGGGCTTTTTTTGCTTGGGAGACTTTTAATGAATGTTTCTATTTCCTTAGGGGTTATGGACTATTTAAATAGTTTATCTGGTCTTGATTTAACTTAGGTATGTGGTACATATCCAGAAAATTATCCATTTCCTTTAGATTTTCCAGTTTTGTGGAGTGCAGATTTTTGAAGTATGACCTGATGTTTCTCTGGATTTCCTCATTGTCTGTTGTTATGTCCCCCTTTTCATTTCTGATTTTGTTAATTTGGATGCTCTCTCTCTGTCTTTTGGTTAGTTTGGAAAGGGCTTGTCTATCTTGTTGATTTTCTCAAAGAACCAACTCTTTGTTTCATTAATTATTTGTATTGTTCTCTTTGTTTCCATTTTATTGATTTCAGCTCTCACTTTGATAATTTCCTGGCATCTATTCTTCCTGGGAGACTTTGCTTCTTCTTGTTCTAGATCTTTCAGGTGTGCTGTTAAGTCACTAGTGTGAGATTTCTCCAACTTCTTTATGTGGACATTTAGTGTTATGAATTTCCCTCTTAGCACTGCTTTCATAGTGTCCCATAATTTTGGGTATGTTGTGTCTTCATTTTTGTTGATCTCTAGGAAGTCTTTAATTTCTTTCTTTATTTCTTCCTTAACCCATTGGTGATTCAGTTGAGCATTATTCAGTTTCCATGAGAATATAGGTTTTCTTTCTTTTTTTTCTTTCTTTCTTTTTTTTTTTTATTTTACAATACCATTCAGTTCTGCATATCAGCCACGGATTCCCTTGTTCTCCCCCCTCCCACCCTCTCCCCTTCCCCCCACCCCAGCCCCCATTCCCACCTCCTTCAGGGCAAAGCCTCCCAGGAAGACTGAGATCAACCTGGTAGACTCAGTCCAGGCAGGACCAGTCCCCTCCTCCCAGGCCGAGCCAAGAGAGCCTGCATAAGCCCCAGGTTTCAAACAGTCAACTCATGCAATGAGCACAGGACCTGGTCCCACTGCCTGGATGCCTCCCAAACAGTTCAAGCCAATCAACTGTCTCACCCATACAGAGGGCCTGATCCAGCTGGGGGTCCCTCAACCATTGGTTCATAGTTCACGTGTTTCCATTCATTTGGCTGTTTGTCCCTGTGCTTTATCCAACCTTGGTCTCAACAATTTTTGCTTATATAGACCCTCCTCTTTCTTGCTAACTGGACTCCTGGAGCTCCACCCTCGGCCTAGCTGTGGATCTCTGCTTCCAGATGCCTCAATAATTGGATGGGGTTTCTGGCACGACAATTAGGGTGTTTGGCCATCCCATCACCAGAGTGGGTCAGTTCAGGCTGTCTCTCGACCATTGCCAGCAGTCTATTGTGGGTGTATCTGTGGATTTCTGTGGGCCCCTCTAGCACTTTGCTTCTTCCTATTCTCATGTGGTCTTCATTTGTCATGGTCTCCTATTCCTTGTTCTCCCTCTCTGTTCTTGATGCAGCTGAGGTCTCCCACTCCCCCAAGCTCTCTTTCCCTTGACCCTCGCCCTTCATTTCCCCCACTTATTACCAGGCTGTTGATGAAAATCTCATCCATTTCTCTGTCATTGGGGGATCCCCGTGTTTTTCTTGGGGTCCTGTTTTCCAGGTAGCCTCCCTGGTGATGTGAGTAGCCGTCCAGTCATCCTTGCTCCACATCTAGTATCCTCCTATGAGTGAGTACATACCATGTTTGTCTTTTTGAGTCTGGGTTACCTCACTCAGGAGGATTTTTTCTAGATCCCTCCATTTGCCTGCAAACCTCATGATGTCATTGTTTTTCTCTGCTGAGTAGTATTCCATTGTGTATATGTACCACATTTTATTTATTCATTCTTCAGTTGAAGGGCATCTAGGTTGTTTCCAGGTTCAGTTTTTGTTGTTGTTGAAATCTAACTTTAAACCATGGTGGTCTGACAGAATGCAGGGGGTTATTCCAATTGTTTTGTATTTGTTGAGGTTTGCTTTGTGGCCAAGTATGTGGTCGATTTTAGAGAAGGTTCCATGGAGTACTGAGAAGAAGGTATATTCTTCTTTGTTAGGATGGAATGTTCTGTAGATATCTATTAAGTGCTTTTGAGTCATAACATCAGTTAAGTCCTTTATTTATCTGTTAAGTTTTGATTTGGGAGATCTGTCCAGTGTTGAAAGTGGGGTGTTGAAGTCTCCCACTATTAATGTGTGGGGTTTTATATGTGGTTTAAGCTTTAGTAATGATTCTTTTACATATGTGGGTGCCCTTGTGTTTGGAGCATAAATGTTCAGAATTGAAACTTCATCTTGGTGAATCTTTCCTGTGATGAGTATGTAATGCCCTCCTTGATATCTTTTGTTTGATTTTTGTTTGAAGTCTATTTTGCTGGATATTAGGATGGCTACACCCACTTGCTTCTTAAGACCATTTGATTGGAAAGTCTTTTCTCAGCTTTTTATTCTTAGGTAGTGTCTATCTTTGAATTTGAGGTATGTTTCTTGCATGCAGCAGAAAGATGGGTCCTGCTTTCGTATCCATTCTGTATGCCTTTGTCTTTTTATAGGTGAATTAAGTCCATTGATATTAAGGGATATTAATGACCAGTGATTGTTCATTCCTGTTATTTTTTGTTGGTAGTGTGTGTGTACTTCTCTTCTTTGGGGTTTACTGCTGTGGCATTATCTATTACCTGTGTTTTCAAGGGTGTATCTGACTTCCTTAGGTTGGAATTTTCCTTCTAGTGCTTTCTGTAGGGCTGGGTTTGTGGATAAGTATTATTTAAATCTGGCTTTGTTCATTTTTGTTTGGAATGTCTTGTTCACTCCGTCTATGATGATTGAAAGTTTTGCTGGGTATATTAGTCTAGGCTGGCATCCATGGTCCTTTAGTGTCTGCATTACATCTGTCCAGGTCCTTCTGTCTTTCAAAGTCTCCATTGAGAAATCGGGTGTTATTCTGATGGGTTTGCCTTTATAAGTCACTTGGCCTTTTTCCTTTGCTGCTCTTGATATTCTTTCTTTATTCTGTACGTTTAGTTGTTTAAATATTATGTGGCGAGCGGACTTTTTTGGGGGATCTAGTCTGTTTGGTGTTCTATAGGCTTCTTGTATCTTCATAGGCATTTCCTTCTTTAAGTTGGGAAAGTTTTCTCCTATGATCTTGTTGGATATATTTTCTGTGCCTTTGAGTTGGTATTCTTCTCCTTCCTCTATCCTTATTATTCGTAGGTTTGGTCTTTTCATGGTGTCCCAAATTTCTTGGACATTTTGGGTCATGATTTTGTTGGCTTTAGTGTTTTCTTTGACTGATGAATCTATTTCTTCTACCGTATCTTCAATGCCAGAGATCCTCTTTTCCATCTCTTGCACTCTGTTGGTTATACTTGCATCTGAAGTTCTCATTTGTTTACTCAGATTTTCTATTTCCAGCATTCCCTCTGTTTGTGTCTTCTTCATTTTTTCTATTTCCCTTTTCAGGTCTTGGACTCTTTCCTTCATCTGTTTCATTGCTTTTTCATGATTTTCTTTCAGGGATTTATTGTTTTCTTCTGCTTTATTTGTCCTTTCCTCTAGTTTTTTTTTTATAGCATTCTTCCCATTTTTTGTTTGTCTTTTCCTCAATTTCATTTGTGATTTCTTCTGTATAAGCCTCTACCTTCTTCATGATGTTATTCATAAGGTTGCTTTCTTCTGCTTCTTCCATTTTGTGATGTTCAGGTCTGTCTGTTGGAGGAGGGCTAGGTTCTGGTGATGCTGTACTGCTCTTCATTTTGTTGTATGTACTTCTGCCTTGACATCTGCCCATCTCCTTGTGGATTCATTCTTGGTCTTATCAGCACTCTTGGTCTAGACAGAGCTGACAGATTCAGGAAGCCTCTTTCTCTTTTCCAGATGGGAGCTCTTGTCCAGATGGGAGGTCAGGGCAGGATGGGAGCTCTTGTCCCGATGGGAGGTCCAGGGCAGGATGGGAGCTAGGGGCTGGTCTCTAAGTCTCAGGAAATGGCTGGGGTCTCTTGTCCAGATGGGAGGTCCGGGGAAGGATGGGAGCTGGGGACTGGTCTCTAAGTCTCAGGAAGTGGCTGAGGTCTCGGGCAGATGGGCGTAGGGGCAGGGAGTGGAGATTGTAGGGTCTGCTGGGGGTCTTGGAGAAGGGGAACCTTCCCGGTGAGGGTGAAGGGGATCCTGCCCGATGGCCAGAACCTGGGGCTAAGTTGGGCAGGTCTTTCTCGGAATGGCTGGTGCCCAGGGATGGGATGTAGGGGCAGGCCTCTCTGGGTCTGAGCCCAGGCACTCACCTCTTGTCCAGATGGGAGGTTCCTTGTTGTTTTCTTTTCCTGATGATAGGCATTCTGAATGTACAATTATTAGTGTTGAATAAACCACTTAGTATATATGTGTATTATAAAGTAGCAGGATATATTAGGGACATTTCAGAAAATGTTGGAGTATCTGTTCTAATCTCAAAACGAAATTTGTTGGATGAGTTCTTTATAGGTCCTTTGAGAATTTCTTAAAATTATACTGATTATATGTATCCAAACTCCTCCCATATTCAATCCTTTCCCTACCTTAGATGAAGAGTTTTTAAAATGAAACTCAATCTCAAAAAAATTATTTTATAAACAAACATTTGAACGTAGTACAATTCAAAGACACACTAATTTGTTACACATCAGAAAACTGTTAAAATTTTTGTTTTCCATATTAAACAATTGTTTTCCTAATAGCATAGAATGGTCTATATATGGTAAAAGTGAAATTTATAACTATGATAATCTTGAACTTGAGCCAAGATATTTTGGCTAGTGTACTGACACTGCATGCTTGGTCTAGCTATGGAGAGCAGACTGCAGTTGTGTGGTCAGAACAAAGGCCACAGTAGAGTCACATGGTTCAATATGCACAAGCTGGTCAGAAAAAAACTCAGACATCCTGCTCACTCGACTTTTAGTTAGGTGTTGGTTGTTGTATATTCAGAAACACTTCACTGTTGCCAGAGTCTTCATGTGACTCCATGAAGAGTTGTCACACACAGTTTATTAAACTGAGTCTTCGTGGATATTTTAAATGGACCCACACTAGTGTCTTTTAATAAAGACATACTTGGAGATATTAAAGTCACTTTGTCTTCCTTCCTTCGTTTCTTCCTTCCTTCGTTCCTTCCTTCCTTCCTTCTTTCCTTCCTTCCTTTCTACTTTCTTCCTTTTTTTCCTTTTGAACCTTCAAATAACTTTTTCTGGAATGCTACGTGTTTGAGCAATTCAGTTTGTCATACATATTGAATATGCAAACTAAAGGTGACTTTATGCAAGAGAAATATCGTTGCAGTTGAAACAGAGTAGCTAAGTTCTTTGGAACAAATAACTTGAATAAATAAAATTTTATATGAACTATTATGATACCTAACTGCTTTTACACCTATCATTATACACACAGATAAGTGTAGCTCTTATTCATCTTCAAAGACTCTTTTCTTTCCCTCAGACAGAGTTCATTATAGAAAGACAGAGATCATTACAGATGCTCAAAATGCAGAAATCCATAGTCAAGCCCACCCTAGTGAATACATATAGATACAATACCTTCTTGTAAGGCTCAGGGAACATCTAAGAGCTGGATAGAGGGTTGTAAGATCCAGACTACCAGGAAGTCAGCTCTAAGACTGCCTACTAGAAATGACAGGAAAGTTTCATTTTACTTAATTTTTAATGTGGTCACTGAAATGTTTAAACGTGTCACCCCAATAAAATTTCTAGTGGATAATGCTGGTCTAGAGGTTGAAGAAAAAGCAGTGAGAAAGTGTAACAATTACAGTCATATTATGCATGATTTCTGCCTTCTTGTTGCAAGCAAGGCTGCTTTTTATGGCCACACTTACCAAACTCTTTTGCTCTTTGCAAATGATTCTGTTTATACTGGAGCCCAATACAGTAACTAAAAGTGTTCTTTAGCATTAAGAACAAGGAGATTATGATCTTTTTTACGGAATTATATGAAATGCTTGCAAGTATTAACTTATAGTGTTGTTGGTGATGAGTTCCATGCTAATGAATCAACAATTCAAGTATACATTAAATCTATACAGTGAAATTGTAATGATGACTTTTTACTATATAGTTAAATACATACTGTAAATACAAAATGATAAGTTGGTATCAGATATTAAATATACTTCAACAGAAATAAATAAAAAGGGTTTTATGGAGGGAAATATCTAGAGCAGAAGAAAGAATCCAAAGAAGACTGAATCAGAAGACAGCAGATAATGCCTATCTGATAGTAATATAGAGTTCTGGGCATTTTATCCAGAAAAATCTTATGTTTCATAAAATCTTCATTATTTGGAAAATTAGTAATAAGTAGCCTAAAATCATAAAAGAGAAGCATTGTATATGTTTTCTCAGTGTAGACTGTCATTGTATTTAAAGTAGAGCTTTTATTTGTATGTCACTTTAGTGTCATATTCTGCTAGCTAGGTACAATTTTTCAGATATTAGGTATTTACAGCCTGTTTAATATTGTTATATAGTTCTTGTCAGCAGAATTTAGGAGCACTAATGTTAAACCAAAGTTGGGCATATAAGAAAGAACAGGAAATTGTTTGATTAATCATTTATTTATTGAGTAGAAACTTGGCTTATTAATTTAAGGCACACTGTCTTGATGACAAGCATGACAGATGAACCTGTGTAGAAGTCTACTGCATTATCATCACATATAAAAATTTGGCCACATTTCTGGAAGCTCTCTGAGCCTGTGTCTCTTGTCTAAAATGGGGAAGCCATTTAGTTGTATGATCACAGTGAGAGTGAAGCAGAAACTGACAATTTTGCTTGGCAATAAGACAACTCAAGTTTGTAACCATTAAGTGTCCTTTGATCATTTGTCAAAAAGCATTTTTTTGTAGCATGAAAAGAAATCCATTTGTACTTCAGGAACCAGTACAAATGTCCTTACATATTAAGGAAGACAAGGGAGCCTGGCCTACTGCTGAGTCTAACATTCTCTAAGTAACAGTGTTCTTGCTGTCTGATGTATTTCAATTTTTGTTTAGTCTTTTACAGATTTCCTAATTTACATTCTTCACTGTTCAAAAAGTCAGTACCAAATTCTTTCTTTTCCATGATATCTCTCTTTCTACATGGTGGTAACTTCTCTGAATGCATCAAAGCAAGAAGTAGGTGTAACTATAATGGACACAGCTCATTATCTGGACAAGAATTGGTAACAGTTCACCTTGCAGTTGCTAATTCAAGTGCAGGAAATTGTGGGGGATTTGAGGACATGAAGTATGAAGTTCCTTTCACTGACCACATGCTTCAAATAAGGAGTAACTGTGTCTCACCAAAACTGTGAGGAAGCAGAGTCAGATTTCTTCCCCCACTCTCTTTCTGACTGACTCCATATGTGTCTCCAAGTTGCTTAGGCATCTCAAGTGGTCTGTCCCAAACAGAATGCCTAACCCTCTAGATATACTTATCTTAACTAATACCCAACCAAATATTGCAGTAAGAACCTTGAGTCACTGTTGACCCATACTGCTTTTATTTTCCTAATTTTGATCCATCACAAAATTCAGTGACACTACTGTCAAATTCACCTGCCTCTCCCTCAATCACTGTCCTACTCCAGCGACACTATCACTAATCTCTCCCTGAGGTTTGCTTCTGCTTCATCTACATCTTTATCTCTAATCTGCTTAGCCCCTTGCAGTGAGAGTGAGTGATCTTTTAAAGCTTTACATTGTATCATCTGCTTCTTTAGTGATATCTATAGCATTAGGTTTAAAAGTAAATGTTTTATCATGACTTTGTTGTAAAATATTCTAGAAAGTCCCAAGGTCTTCCTCACATTATAATATATGGCAGTTCTTAAAGTACACATTGAGCAAGCACATCAGGAATGATTCATAGTTTCTTTAAAGAATCATGAGCACCCTGATGCAGGGAATCAGTAGTGTACTACTAACTGGTGTGAAATAAGAACATCAAGCCTTGCACATGAAGGACGAATAGAAACTAATCAACTTAAAAAAAGAAAAATATATGGCATCAGAACAAGTGACTAAGAATGAAAATTTGATTCTTTTATTTGTGTACTTAACTGATGATTTTTGAAAGCTTTAAATTGCAGTTGCTCAGTGGGAGCAGAGAGCACAGACACATTAAATCATCCCATGTGAACTCACAGGTTCAAACACAGCATGAGAATGCATCTCAGATAAACATACATCTGATTTTCAGTTAAATTTGAATTTTTGTGTTTAAACTACACAGAATCACACTTGAAATTCAACATAGACATTTTCATCATTTAACCAATACTTGGCTTATTTTACTAATAACAAGATGTTCAAAGAACTGTATTGGTCTGATATATTTTTAAAATATTTACTTGAAGGGTGATTAGAGAAAAACATGATTGAATGCACATAGACATTTTGAATGAGTGAAAGTCATGGGCCTGAGGATTACTTATATACAAAGTAGGAGAAATTATACTATGGCAACAATTAAATATATTGTCTCCATATCTGAGTGCTTTAGTCCTCATAACAAAATGAACACAGACTCATCTGTGGACTCATTTTTAACCTGATTCTATGATACTGATATTCAATTCAAACTTTTGAAAACATAGAAAGTAGTTTATTGGACTTGAAAAATAATTTTAGTGAGACACATTCATATAATTTTTCATATTAAAATGAGAACTAACATGCAACACATAGATCTTAGTTGTATGTAACTCAGGAAGTACTACCAGCCTATGTTCTTGAGACATTTCATGCCGACTGTGATCTTTCCTGCATATAATGTCATCAAACTAGCTTGTCATCATGGAATTAGAATTCAGTGGAGTGTAACATTATTGAATTGCTCTCCTTGACATACACAGGAACATTACATTCCACTGAATTCTCATCCTGTGTGTTTAAATGAAGCAATGCCAGACGTATTCAAATACTGACGACCAGACTGTTCTGAAAACTAAAAACAAACAACTAAATATAAGGTTCAGTGAAAACGGGCTCATCACACATCGTGCAAACCTAAATGCTGTGCTAGTCTTCCGCGGCAGAAGAAAGAGAAACTTCTAGAAGATGAAGGTTCTTCTGCTTGCTACTCTAGCCTGTTTGATGTCTGCCACCAAGGAACCCTTACCAGTACGGTACAAGGAATGGCTTTCAGGGATTTATGCAGGGGCAGAAACGGCTGTGGTGAATTCACCACTATTTAACCTGAAAATTAATGTGATTTGATAAAAGTATTGGTGTCCCCTTTTGTATTGTAATATAGTCCCATGTCTTAAAAAATTATTTGTTTTAGTTTTAAGGTTACAATGACCTCATTTGAGCTTCCTATATTTCCTAATTGCATTTTCATTGGGTAAAGGTGGTAAAAAAATCACTTTTTAAAAAACTGTGATGCATTTTTCTTAATTTCACATATACTTTAGCATAATTAACCATAAGCTCATAGTTAAACCTTAATATATGATTGCATAAAATATTTCACAGTCCTAAAAAATTCAGGGATGAATTTTGATAAACATAATAGAATATTTAAATCAATCTAATACCTGCATGACAAACATATTGTGTGTCATGTATTTGAGGCACGGATCTCTCTATGTATTTGTGTGTGTGTGTGTGTGTGTGTGTGTGTGTTTGTGTGTGTCTGTGTGTGTCAATACTGCAGTTCACAAATGCTGCAGCAAAGATATAAAAATCAGAGGTAAAACCACCCAACAGGCACACTCCTTCCTCTTTGGATAACAGTGATTTCTCAGTGGAAAATCAATCCTAATGCCTTGGCATACAAAAATATGTTATCATCCAAATATGCATTGGATGCATTTACACATGGATTTTATTATGTTTTCCTCTAGATTATTTATGTGCATTAAAGCTGCTTTGTAATATGAACCTACAATCTAAATTTTACACTATTTTTTACTCTATATTTTTTCTCAATATATTTAGTATTATATAAAACTATTATCTTTATTAAGTAAATATATATGTCTTCAAATAATAAATCAGACATTTTTAATGAAGGAACAAAAATACACAATAATGCTGTTATCACATTACATATGTGATAAATTTTTATAACACTATATAAAAATTGTTCTATTTCTTTAGTTGAAAATCTGTAATTTAGTTAGTTTTTCTAGCCATTGCTCTATTTAAAATCTTTAATAATTTTATTTTGTAACTTCATGTATCTGTGTTTGCTCTGCATTCTGTACATGAAGCATCCACAAAGGCCATATGATATCCTCAGAAATGAAATTACAGGAGGTTGTGTGCCAACATTTGGTGCTGGGACTCAAATCCAGATCCTCTGATTGGCGAATCTAATTCATATTAATGTTTAGATTTCAGGGAATTTTCATACCATCTACCTAGCATCCAAAATTGAGAGTGTGACTGGAGAAAATAGTGAATTCAGGATGTTGATGCGTGAAGTGAAGTTTTTCAAGAATTATACACTCATGAGCATGACGTTCTATGTCAGGTAAGAAACTTTAACTCAAGTAGAAGAAACAGTTTGTTGAAAGGGTACTCAAAGCATTCCCAATATATTTCTTTAATGGCAAGATAATATAGATCTAACAGTAATTCAAGGAAAGCTGCAGTTGAGAGTCACTGTGTCAAAATATATTAAACTTCAGCATTCAGCTCTTGATGTTTTAATTTTTCTATTAAAATAGTGAAAATACAAACTCAGGGTGTAAAAAATATATTTGTGAATAAAACTGATGTTTGCTTAAAGTGAAATATTGATGAATGTGAATATAAATGAAGGAAAATCTGAGATAGTAAATATCAAAAAAAACAGTGTTTATAACCTCACCATGAAAAATGCTCCTTCCCTTGAAAATCATCCTGATAACTGAATACCTACCATTTCATGAATGAGGTCACTAACATAGATTTTGTGATATGGGAAATCCTATAGATTATGAGTCTGAAGCCCAATTTTGTCCACACATCTTGTTGGGTACTGAAATTCCTTGGACACCTTAAATGAATCACTAATCAAAAATACTATTAATGAAAATATTTACAAACCGTGGAATAGCATGACAGACATGACATCGACCATGCCTCATTTTCAGCAAGATTATTCTTGAGACAGACACACACACAGGATAATAAATGTTAAATAATAATTGTTATTATTTATTATATTGTGTTTAGAAAAAACGGGAAGTGCCAGCTACACACCGTTTTGGCGGACAAATTTCCATATGAGATTTGCGTGACTATATGTGAGTATCTCTGGTTGAGAAGTGGTGGTGATTAAATTTTCTGTAACCAATCTGATCTTATCAGGAGCATCTTTAGCACAAAGCTGGTCCATTGTGTCTCATGTTACAGCATATTTCGACCTTTTAAATTGCATTGAAAAGAGTGAGACTGAATTCATTGTCGGGACCTGGGTGTTGCGTAATTCCAATCGTCATTTCCCCCATATCTACTCCTTCCCTCCAGTTCATGGGGGCACAGCCAGACGTGAGTAAAATCTCCATTATCTGCCTTCTATAACCATGAAGAAAAAATGCATACATGAAACATGCTATGTGGTACAAAAACAAATTAATAAATAAACAAACAAAAATGATTAAATAGGTTTTTCTAAAGTTGGTTAAGTACAGACATGTACATGACTTTTGTATTTTATGTTAGAACTTTTGGAATGTTTCCCTGACTTAATAATTTAATGCACAAGTTTTTGTAGTGTCATAGTATCAAACTTGGATTATAATGAAAGAATTGTTTGACGATGTTTTATAAATAGTACAATTAAAAATAAATATTAGATATAAACTAGTAACATTATATGGACTCAGAGAGTTATATTCATGAATAAATATATATTACATTCATCTTATAAGTTATTATTATTATTTACATAATATAATATATAATTATATACAATATATAATGAATATAAGCATGCTATGATAATCATTGAAAAAGGGCATGTATCTGAAGGAGATTGTAGAGGGGCATACACTACTATTATAAGGAACAGAAGGAAGTGGCAAAATGCTGTAATTACATTAAAATCTCAAAATAAACAATAAATAAGTAAAAAGGAGAATCTACATCATGTTATCATGAAGAAAAATTGTTTCTTTCCAGGCCCAATTGAATTTAATATTATGATACATTTTGTCTCAAAAACAACCATCCTATTCCAAGCCGACTTTATTAATGATTTGGGGTATCTGCAGTGGCTGACCGCAGCACTGGGTATGTAAATCTGACAGAATTTTTTTCCTGATTGTTAATTGCAACACAGCTGTGCCCCTGAATTTCGTTGCATGATGCACTGCTGTAGGGAGTTCACTCAGGTGTTTTCAAACATAATCCCAATTGTGTGAAACTCGAGTTGAAATGTACAGGGTAATAATTTTAACAATAATTTTAATAGTCTTGATTTTTAAATCAGCATCTTAGATATAGTAAGATGGAAATTTACTTATTTATCTGCAGGAAGAATGTTTGACCTGACTTCAGAATAATTTATCTGACAGGCATCATCATTAAGGAGGGTGGGACGAGATAGCAGAATTTCCCAATGATGACAATTTGATGAGTTCAGACACTTGTGTGATTCTAAGGAACATCCCTTCTGACTTTTCCTCCATGAAATGCAGCAACAGGAACAAATATCACTGAAGAAATGTGGAAAGAGTATGTGAACCTGACACATAACTACGAAATCCCTATTGAAAATATTAAAAATGTATATGAAGCAGGTAAGTCAGTTTCTGTAAACTGGCCTGAAATTAGGGCAAATCACAAAGATTCTTGTTTTCACCACAGCAATGTAAAATCTTTACAGAAAATATGAAGGAAATATGAAATCCAACTATGCTTTTAATTTCTTTTTTGTTGCACCTCATAGATGCTTGCCCTAAATGGGAGCGTTGACCCCATGTGCAAAAACAGGATATTATGCCTTGTTCCTGATCATTGGAATAAAATTTTGAGGCTGATTCAATCAGGTAAAAACAAAGTATTCATAGCTGTTATTCTGGAACTTCTGCACACGCTCCTGTTATCAAAAATCATTACTGGCTTCATGTGTGATTAAATGCATTGATTTCACGTATTGCAAAAGTGTTTTCAATAAAGTACCTAATGTCCATCATACCTGGGATTCTATAAAGAGCTGAAATAGTGACTCATCACCCCATAGTGAATGGAAATTTTGAAAATTAGCAGCTAGAAATTTATAGGGCTCCTAGGGATATCAGGTATTTTATTTTGTTTGTGTTTTTTTTTTTTAGAAAATTTTCAAAAATATCTTAAAGGAACACACAGTGTACAGTGTCCCTGGGATGATGAATTCTCCATATGTACGCATCTGAACTGTATAGAAATCAAGTATATATATGAATATATACATATATATGCATACAGCAGCAATAATTGAAAATATTGCTTTTATTAAACTTAATGGTAGAATTGTTTCACAATGTGCTCGTGAATATGCACATACATAAATGTATGCTGCACCAATTAATTGAAAAAGAGCAGAGGGGACATATGGAGGATATGAAGGGAGGAAAAACTAATATAATTATTCTTTAATATATTTTCAATAAATTATATTTCAATAAAATAAAAGAAATAAAAATAAGTTGTCATCATTCACAAAAAAGTCTTGAAGTATTAAATGTGTATCACCTTCCCAGCACTAGATAGAGAAGGCTGGAGACTGTGCTTGTAACCATAGCAACAGCCCTGAGTCCAGCTGTAAGTCAGGTTCAGGGAGACTCCGTCTCAAGAATAGGGTGTAGGGTGATGATAAAAAATTGTTTTACACACTTCAATGCTTGGATACATATATATCTCTACAAACAACACATGGTCTAATGAATACACATACAGGAGTCAGGATGTCATCAGTATACACCAGATGCTGCTTGTGGAAGAGGCATGTCCTATACTGTGAGGAAATTCTGAGAATTTCATCAATTGTTTAAAAAAGTTCATTGCAAGTAGATTTTTCATACATTATATTATGAATACCATTTCCCCTCCCCCAACACTCCCAGAGACTCCCCACCTCCGCAACAACACAAATCCACACACTTTCTGTTTCTTTCTCATTAGAATATAAATCAATGTTTTATTAAAGACATAGAAAATCTCATACAGCAAAGTGTTCCCTGGATGTGAGTTGTTATAAGACACATAGGATTTCGGTTGAGGCTGAAAAAAAAAGAGAGAAAATGACAACATCATTAGCCATGGTAACTTGAAGGTGGGTGGTGGGTAGGGTGTGTGTGTGCATCACAGGGCCCACCCTACCTGTTGTCATGAATAGAAAAAGTGTCCCTAACCCTATGACATTCAGTACTGAGGTTAATAATTCACACTGACACTCGGAGATTTTTTTTCCTGAGTGGTGTTGATTTCAAATCATATTTTAGTACTCAAAAACTACAGGCAAATAAAGAGCCCTGAGAGCAGAAGAATTATCTACCTCAGGAATGAAATCTCTCATTGATTATGCAGTACCAGGTGATCAGCCCTGAAATTATATACACCCACACAACACAAAACAGACTCAACATGCAACTTTTATACATTTATGTAGACATATATGTTTATGTATATAACAATAATAATTAAAGAAGTCTGTGAATGTGAAAAGGAGTAAGAGGTGCATGAGGGGTCGGAAAGAGGAGTGTGTGTGGGTCAATGTAACTATATTTGAATATGTTTTGTATATACTTATATAAAGTATATTTATATTTATATTATATATTTTATATAATATGTCTATATTTGTATGACTAATACATATAATTGTTAATTGATCAATTACTTATATGAATATATAATATATTTAAATATAGTTTAATATTTGTATATTAATATAAATATATATTAAATATGTTATGTATCTGTACAACATATAATTGGGCAATGGTGGTTTTAATAGGATTAGACCCCATAGGCTCATATATTTGAATGCTTGATCATTAGGGAAAGATGCTACTTGAGAGGGATTAGAGGGCTTCCCTTGTTGCAGTACATGTGGCCTTGTTGGAGAAAGTGTGTCACTGGGGGTGTAATTTGGGTTTCAAATGCTCCAGCTAGGCCCAGTGTCTCTACCTGCTACCTGAGAGTCAGGATGTAGAACTCTCTGCTCCTTCTCCAACACTATGCCTGCAAGTGGCCGTGCTTCCAACCATGCTGATAATGGAAAAAACCTCTGAAACTGTAAGCAAGTCCCAATGAAGTGCTTTTCTTTATGAGAGTTGGCATGGTCATAGTGTCTCTTCACAGCAATAGAACTTTGACTAAGACATGTACCATAAGCATTTTCCCCTTAGAATTAAAAATATTCTAAAAAAAAAAAAACAAAAACACAAAAGGATTTTGTTGTTTGTTCATTAGAGAAAGTTGTCAAAGTAAATTAAGCTGAAAGAGAGGGTCTAGTAAGTTCCAGAAATCAAAAATGTGGATCACCAGTGAAAAAATATTTGAGGTAGCAATCTAAAGATCATGCACGCTTTCAAATATCCAGACAGCTTTAGGTGTGAGTGTGTCTAAATTTGTGAGTCCTGCTCCAGGAATCCTTCCTATCATGTATAAAACTCCTGATTTGATATTCACCCTGCAAATGTGTGGCTGTGTTTGGAGTCCTCTTACCGCACTGTGTTCCTTTTCTTTGCTTTCATTGAGAATTCTTGTATTAAAGAAACAAATCCCTGAAAAAAAGGAAGGGCAGTTGCCTTTCCTTTCCTTCAGCAACACCAGCCCTAGTCACTGCATTTAGTTTGACCAGTAGAGAACACAATTCCCCCAATCATGAGCAATGTATGGCTCTATTCACCAAATACTACAAAAGGAAATAATCAACCAGATTGACATTTTGGGAACAGATGAGTCAATGCCCTTTAGTACTTTGAAAATTCCAGTCTCACTCTGATCTTTTAACTCTTTTTATATCTTGAATCTAATCTGAAAATAAAAGAAACAAAAAGGTAAAAACAAAAATGAAAACAAGACAACAAACAACAAAAAACTAAAAACCAAAGGTGAAATGAGTTCATTAGTGATTAAACACGGGTATAGGTGGATATTCCTTCTTGAAATTGTGGTTCTGGATTTAACTTAGAGAAAGCAACTTAAAGGGAGGTACAGAATTCCCACCACACCAGTGCAGTATGTATCTCCCATTACATCAGCCCAGGACTCTACCTCTGTTCCTCTAATGTGAGTGACAAACCTACATCAGTAGAAACCAGGTTGAGAACAACAGCTGAAAGCAGTATCGTCTCTTTGCTGGAGCTTACCATGGACCCTGCACAGAAGCTCTGGTTAGAACAGTAGTCAGGGGTGCTACCTTGTTTATACTCCTGTGTCCTGGTTGGCTCTGTGGATTCAGGGTACCATGGCAAATGTTTACTGAGGAGACTAATAATTATGACATGGCTGCAGTACAAGATTACTGCAGGAGATACAGAGGTTAACTTTTCACTAAGGGCAACAGCCATTGGGATAGGTTGCCTATAGCCAGGTGGATGAGCCAAGACATGAACACAAGTGGGAAACACTAATTGGATTTAGTGGGTGAGAAAAAACAAAACAAAACAAAAACATGAAGTTGAGACAAAGATGGGAGATATTTGGGAATCTGGAGGGAGAGGGTCAGGGTGCATATGACAAAGATACACAATGTAACTTTTGGAAAATTTAAAAACAATATATAATCCCCCTTTTATAAAAATAGACTTTGCAGCTGAGTGGTGGTGGCACATGCCTTTAATTTCAGCACTCGGGAAGCAGAGACAGGCAGATCTCTGTGAGTTTGAGGCCAGCCTGGACTACAGAGTGAGTTCCAGGAAAGGCACAAAGCTACACAGAGAAACTGTTTCAAAAAACCAAAAAAGAAAGAAAGAAAGAAAGAAAGAAAGAAAGAAAGAAAGAAAGAAAGAAAGAAAGAAAGAAAGAAAGAAAGAAATAGACATTGCCAAGTGTGTAGAAATTTGCAAATTCCTCATAGATTCCTCAGTTTATTGTGATGAGATTTTTCAAACTGGTTCTTCTTTGTCTTTTCATATTCACAGGCTTTTCATATTCACTGTTCTATTGCTGTGAAGAGACACCATGGCAAGCATTATAAGAGAAAGTGTTAAATTGGAGATTTGCTTCCAGTTTTTGAGATTTAGTCTGTTATCATCAAGGTAGAGAACATGGCAGCAGTCCTGGATCTGGAGCAGTAGCCAAGAGCTACATCCTGATTGGTAGAGTATGAACTTAAATCTGAAACTCTTTCAGAGAACACATTGCACACAGGACCTGAGGGATCAAGCTGGAACTTACCCAGAACCTTCTTCCCTAAGGTCTGCCTCACATAGTGTCCTAAGGTGCTATTTTAGAGTTCAAGTGAGAAAAACAACCAATATTCCTACCCAGCTCTAAAGTCAATGAACCACCACAATGATCACAATGCAAAAAAGCCCTAAAGGTGCAATAGTGCCACTTATATTTTGGGGAAACCAACAACTGTCTTTTTTTCAGTGTAATTAATTGGATTTTTATATGTGCATAGTCTATTTCCATAATTCCCACTGCCAACCCACTTCAGCTCCTCCTGTCTCACTACCCATCTCAAATTCATTGCCTCTTCTTTAATTGTTATTATCAAATATATACACACATAAATATGTTTGTGTGTGACTAAATCTATAAATACAAGAGACCATGGGATTCCCATCCCAAATTATATGTCTACAAAACAATCCCTACATCTAAGGCTTAGAAATTCCACAGAATAGATAGCAGAATGATCATAGGAGAAAGATGACCAGGACACCTGCTCTGAGGTTGCATCTTTTCATATGTCAGGGAAGTTGCACCAATGAAATCTCAACAATATGGTTGCCTATACAAGACTTCATAATGTCAGACATAGTTGACATGTCAGTGTCTACTTGGGAAATTTCATAACACTTTGTCTTACATGAGAAAGAGAGGTAGCCAATTAGTGACTGATGAAGGAGAGAGAGAGAGAGAGAGAGAGAGAGAGAGAGAGAGAGAGAGAGAGAGAGAGA
>CABHPR010138001.1:36832-62859 GCA_902168415.1 Peromyscus melanophrys
AGAGAGAGAGAGAGAGAGAGAGAGAGAGAGAGAGAGAGAGAGAGAGACTTTCCCCTAACAATGAGCCACATAACTCTATCTTATAAAAGGTGTTCAGCCTTAAAAACAGATGCATGAGCAACACTGAATAAACTCATTAGTTACATTTATGCAGTTAATCATGTGAGTGTGTTTGTGTGTGTATGTGTGTAGATAGAATTGTAGATAATAGATGGATGATAAGTAGGTAGGTAGATAAAGAGTAGATAGACATAAGATAGATGTTCCAAAGAAGATTGATATAAGACATATAGGTAGGTAGATACATCAATATATAGATATACAGATAGACAGATGATAGATAGATAGACAGATAGATAGATAGATAGATAGATAGATAGATAGATAGATAGATGACATATAGCTTTAGCTGTCAACTTGACACAGGCTAGACTTGTCTGAAGGATTGTGTTTATTAGATTGGCTTTTGTGCATGTCTTAATTATTATGGAAAGACCTAGTCCACTGAGAGCAAATGCTCTCACTCCTGTCACTCAGCTTTGAATTTGTTAGCCTGTAGTGTCCAGTGGGGACGTTGTTGTCCTACACACAATAACTCCATTTCAAATCTTAAATTATGGATGTCTGTCTATATTACAGGGAGCATCTATAGCCCTAAGTTTTCCTATGTGATATTTCAAGCTGTGAGCCTTGTGAGATATAAAACTGACAATATTGACAAATTGTATCCATTGGTGAAGGTCCTGGTCAGGTTATGTCAACTTGACACAAGCTCAAGTCATCTGGAAAGAGGGATCCTCAATGTAGGAGAATTCTCCATGAAATTGGCTTGGTGCAAAGCCTATGGGGAATTTCTTTGGTTGATAGTTGATGTGAGAAGTCATTAATTTTCAAATGTGTATGAATGAATTCCTCTACTGCTTTTATCAGCTCAAATAAGATAATTATATACTCCTAGTAATGTCTAAAATAAATGGCATTAATATGTAAGTGATTCTGTGAGCAGAAAAAGTGACATTGTTTATAAATTTAATTATTTAATAAAATTAATTAGTCAAAAATAATAAAACTTTGGGTTCTTATAAATCACTTTAAATTAAATGAGCATGGAAATCTGAATTTTTTGAATATCTCTCTACTGTTGGAAATAAATTATTCACAATTAAGAATTAGTTAATCTTTTCCTACAGTATATGAATTTATTTTTCCTATGATTTTATCAAACTTTACCTCAATAATGCTGTCATGTCCACTAGCATGCCTCCCAACAGGATTAAATACCTTGAATCAAACATGAAAACCATTGAGGTCAAAGTGCATGGTATGCAACTTAGTCATAACATGGGAAAAAGATGTTCCTAGCCTCTCAAACAGATCATGGGAGACATTCACTCATTATTAAAGATGTGTAAATACATTATATTTTAACCTAGTTTATATGTTGATGGAATAATTCAGCATAAGTGAACATGTAATATAAAGGAACCAAAACTCAAAATTATTCCTCCCCAGACAAAGATAATTAAAAATAGTTGTAAATATATATAGTATGAAAGAATTGATGTTACTGTAAAAACATATTGCAATAAGAATAATACTGGCCAATTTGAATTCCATATTCTACAATTTTTCCTGGTAAAATTAAACACAGAATCATTTGATGATGAAAATTACCTGGTACATTATAACTGAGGAAATTTCACTATTAAACCCTTTGGGTTTAGAGAGTTTAATCCTTTCCACTTAACTTTTTTTCCTCCCACAAGTACTTTATTTATTCTCTTAATTGATACAGTGAGTCCCATTTATTTCTGTAAGATTTTATTGAAAGAAAATAGATGTAAAATTTCAGAAACATTTGAAATTTTATTTCAATTTTTTTTTTCAGTTGTTATATGTTCCAGATGTCCATATGAGACATGCATATATATGAATTATTTTTTGAAGGATAAAGGAAGAGTTTGTGCAATTCATGCATTTCAAAAAATTCACCTGATAGTCAAAATATATGACTATAGCTCCTAAATGGGCCAATGTTATCCCAAGAAAATTTGGCTGTTTTCTACCAAAAACAAACATTTCAAACTCCTGATAAACAATTATCATTTGTAGAATATTTAGTGTAGGCTCTGCATTTTCCCATGAACTTTAGTGCACAAATCTCAGCTCAGCCTTGGCAATTACTCTGCTTTACATTACACAGTTTTGTGTGGAGCAGGTACATGACGAATTTTCTGCATGTATCCGTGTCCTCTACCCTTGTGGTGAACTTTAATCCCACAGAGATAGGTTAGAAGGACAGAAAAGTGCTTCTGGCCACATGTTCAGAAATTATTCTGCCCTGCTCTGAAGATTAGCACATTGCACAGCCTGGAGTCCAAAGGGAAACATTTTTGGTGATGGGCAAGGTGTGAAATCTCAGATCACACACCCATTGCCTGATTTTCTCCAGAAAAAAAATACACTATGTCTCTGGTAAGATTTATAAGTGACATACATGTCATTGGCATTTCCCAGGAAATCCCAGCATCAAGTTTCATTCATCCCCAAACAGCCCCAGATACTGGGGACCTAGTGATCAAGCATCTGAGCCTGTGGGAACACTCACATTCCTGCCACCACATTCCATGTGAACTAAATGGGACTTCAAATTCCACTTCTGTGACCCAGCACTCAACTGTCATTAATCCTATTATTGTGAGCAGCTATGCATGGGAATGACCTTTTTGTCAACTACTTTGAACATGAACATATAGATCACAGGTTGGTGCTCTGTCAGTCTACATAAAGAAGACTACATTTCTCTTTGGGATCTAAGATCCTGTCATCCATGGAATTTGAAGTGTGTTTAGAGAACCAGGCCTGAATTATCACTGTGGAACAGGCCTCAGCACCAAACAGAGAACATTTGGCTGACTCCACAACATGTGCTCCTCTATTGTACCCATATGTACATCTTAACAGGCGTTAACTATTGACTAGCTCTTACACTTAAATTAACCCATAATTCTTATTTATGTTTAGCCACATGGCTTGGTACCTTTTCTCAGTTCTGCCTTCACATCTTTCTTCCTCTGTGTCTGGCTGGTGACTCCTGACTCAGCCTTCCTTTTTTCAGAATTCTCCTTGTCTGCTTATGCTGACTATGCTTCCTGTCTGGCTACTGGCCAATCAGCATTTTATTTATCAACCAATCAGAGCAGCACATTCACAGCATGCAGAGCAACATCACCCATCATCTGTCCCATAGAGAAGATGCTCCTCATGAATATCCAGGTTTTCCAAGTTCAGTTAGACTTTGCAACACTGGTAGCACTTCCATCCTTGTGATGTTTTCTCCCTTCTGGGTTTTAGAAGAGGTCAGTCAAGGTATCAGTCCTCATTGATAACACTTGCTTTAATGTTTTGTTTTTTGCTATTACTTGTCAAGCAAATAATAAAACCACTGAGCACCATATGATCATGATTGAACCTTTTCCACATATCTTGGTTGGCAGTGAAATTTTCAAGTTGGAATTGTGATATTTAGAGATGATATGAGTTTGAAGAAAAAGTTAACTGAAAATTGACCTTTTATAGTCAGTACAAATGGCAAACCTCCATGTGCATCTCAGGAATATTTGTTTACTCTTCTGCTCCAATTAGTGACATGGAGAGTGAAGAGCACAAAGAGTTCTCCACTCATCCTTCTTAAATCCTTCACTGTGACAGATTGTGCTTATTTTTGCTTCCTAAAATAAAATACTGTAGAGTCCTCATTTAGTAGCCAGTTAATGAATGCCAAGAATGAATTTGCTGCTCTTAAGAGTCTATGAATAAATTCACAGAGTAGATTTATCTCTGTGATGAATATATTTACTTAGTATTTAAGTGGGCCTGAAAATTAAGATACTGGAAGTATAATTTTAAAAACACAGTCTGGGAACCTGACTTAGTCACTGTTCTATTGCTGTGAAGAGACATCATGACCACAGAAACTCTTGTAAAAGAAGGCATTTAATTTGGAGCTTGCTTAAAGTTTCATAGTTCATTATATTCATTGTGAGGAACATGCCAGCTCACATTCAGACATGGTGCTGGAGAAGTAGCATAGAGTTCTATATCCTGATCTGTAGGCAGAGAGAGAGAAAGACGGAGGGGGGAAGAGATTAATTCTGGTTTTGGCATGGTCTCTTCTGTCTTTTTCTTAACGAAATGCAATAATAGGAACAAATATCACTGAAGAAATGACGAAAGATTATGTGAACCTGTCATTTTAAAATCATCATTGAAAATATTAAAAATGTCTATGAAGCAGGTAAGTCAATATCTGTAAACTGATCTGAAATTAGAGCAAATCACAAAGATTCTTGTTTCCATCTCACCAATGTAAAATCCTTACAGAAAATATGAAGGAACTCTAATAGTATTTTAAAATTTTCTCCTTTTTTGTTACACTTCACAGATGCTTGCCCTAAATGGGAGTGCTGATCCAGTAAATAGAAACATGGTATTATTCACTACTCTTGACTAATTGGAATTAAATTTTGAGGTCAATTCAATTGTGTAAACACCAAGTATTCATAGTTGTCACTCTGGAGCTTCTGCACACCCTCTTGTTATCGAAAATCATTACTGTGTTTAAATGCCTTGATTACACATATTGTAAAAGTGTTTTCAATGAAGGACTTAATGTGCATTATGTAATGGATTCTACCAGGCGCCAAAATAGTGGCTGCTTCCATCACCCTGGCCTCAAGGAGAATACTTTGTAAATTTCAGACCTAACAGACAGAAGGTTATAAAATTCCTTAGGATACCAGATATTATCTTTTTTTCTGTGTGGTTTATTTCAGAAAATTTCAAAAATATCTTAAAGGAACACAAAGTGTACAATGTCCCTGAGATGATGAATTCTTCTTTTTTTTTTTTGGTTTTTCGAGACAGGGTTTCTCTGTGTAGCTTTGCGCCTTTCCTGGAGCTCACTTGGTAGCCCAGGCTGGCCTTGAACTAACAGAGATCAGCCTGGCTCTGCGTCCCGAGTGCTGGGATTAAAGGCGTGCGCCACCAACGCCCGGCGAGATGATGAATTCTTATATGCACATATATACATATATACTTGATATATATATATATGTATACACACATATATACTTGATATATACATATATATATTCTAATTACAATTTATCCTTCCACAACTCCTCCCAGATCCTCCCTAGCTCCCCATCACCAAATCAATACTCTTTATTTATTAGAATACAAATTAATGTCTTATTAAATAAATTAAAAACCTCATACACCAGTCTTCTATGGGTCTGAGTTGCTATTCGACACATAGGATTTTGTTTGAGGCTGAAATAAGAGAGAAAAAAATGACAACATTAGCTATAGTAATTTGGAAGTGGGTAGAGGGTAGGGTGTGTGCATGTATCTCATGGGGCCCACCTCACCCATTGACATGAGTAGAAATATTATCCCTACCCCTATGACATTCAGTGGTGAGATTAATAAGCACTGATCTCCAAGATATTTTTTTCTGAGTGGGGTTGATTTAAAATCAATTTTTAATATACAAAGAACTACAGGCAAATAGTCCTGAGAGTAGAAGAATTGTCTGTCTCAGAGATGAGATCTTTCAGTGGTTATCCAGTACCAGGTGATCATCCCCAAAATCATATATACCCAACAACACAAAAGAGACTCATTTTGTATCTTTTATACATTTACATAGACATATATGTTTATAATAATAAAAGAAGTCTGTGAATGTGAAAAGTAGTAAGGGGGTATGAAAGGTTGGAAAGAGGATAATGTGGGGGTCAATGATGTAACTATATTGATAATGAAACTGTTCAAGTGAGAAAAACCACCAATAGTCCTACCCAGCTGTAAAGCCAATGAGACAGCACAATAATCACAATGGTACAAAAGCCCTAAAGATGCAATAGTGACACTTATATTTTCAGGAAACCTATAACTGTCTATCTAACTGATCTTATTATATAGTTAATGGGACTTTTATCAGTGAATAGTCTATTTACATAAATCTCACCCCAACCCACTTTAGTTCCTCCTCTATCTCCCTACTCAGTCTAAAATTCATTGCCTTTCTTTAATATTTATTGTCACATACACACATAAATATATGTATATTTGTGTATGAGGTTAAATGCATAAATACAAGTGACCTTGGAATTCCCATCCCAAATAATACATCTACAATACAATGTATACATCTAAGGCTTAGAAAATCACACAGTATAGAGAGCAGAATGATCATAGGATCATATGAGAAAGATGACCAGGACACCTGCTCTGAGGGTGCATCTTCTCCATATGACAGGGTAGTTGCACCAATGAAATCTCAACAACATGGTTGCCTAAACAAGATATTAATAATGTCAGGCCTAGTTAACATGCCAGTGTGGATGGGGTGAAATTTCATAGAAGTTCAATTTAAATAAAGAAGGGAGACAGACAGTTAGTGATTAGAGAGATACAGAAAGAATTACTTTTCCCCAGCAATGAGCCCCATAGCTCTTTATCCAATTAAAAGTGGTCAGCCTTAAAAACAGATGTGTGAGCAACTAAGTGGACTCAGTAAGTTTCATTATGCATTTAATTGTGTGTGTATATAGATAGATAGAATGATAATAATAGATAGATGATAGTTATGTGGTTGGATTAGTGGATAGACAGACACAGAGATGTTCCATAGAAGATGGACTGATAGATGACAGACAGATAGCTTTAACTGTCAACTTGACACAAACTAGATTTGTCTGGAAATAGTCTCACTGATGTGTTGTGTATATTTTATTGGCCTTTGGGCATGTCTTAAATGTCATGAGAAGACCTAGTCCACTGAGGGCAAAGCCTCCCCCTCCTGTAATTCAGTTTTAAATTGTTAGCCTATAGTGTCTAGTTGGCAGTGTCATTGTCCTACACACAATAACTCCATTGAAACTGTTAAAATATGAATGTCTCTATTTTAGGAAATGTCTGCAGCCCTAAGTTTCCTATGAGATTTTCAATCTGTGAACCTTGTGAGTTACCATAATAACAATATTGGCAAAACAAGTCCATTGGTGCGTGTCCTGGTTAGGTTTTTGTCTACTAGACACAAGTTCAAGTCATCTGGGAAGAGGGAACCTCAACTTATGAGAATTATCCATCAGACTGGCCTGTGGGAAAGACTGTGGGGCATTTTCTTGATTGATGGTAGAGGTGAGAGATCATTAAGTTTGAAATATGTATGAATATATTGCTTCACTGTTCTTATCAGTTCAAATAAACAATTATATAGTCCTATTAATGTTAAAAATAAATAGAATTAATATGTAAGTGATTCTGTAAGCTGAAAAAGTGACATTATTTAGAAAGAGTCAAAGTGAATCAAACTTGGGTTGTTATAAATCACTTTTTAAATAAAATGAGCATGGAAGTCTGATGTCTTTGAAAATCTCCCTACTGTTGAAAATAAATTGTTTTCAGTCAAAAATTAATTAATCTTTTTTGTAGTATACGAAATAATGTATTACTCATATAATATTATCAAACTCTTCTTCAATAATACTCTCATGCCCACTAACATGCCTCCGATCATAATTAAATATCTTCAGTCAGATATGGAAATCATTGAGGTCAAAGTGCATGATACACATCCCAGGTGTAACATAGGAAACAGACTTTCTCTGCCTCTCAAACAGATCGTGGAAGATGTTTACATCGGGTGGTAGAGGAGCACGCCTTTAATCCCAGCACTCAGAAAGCACAGGCAGTCCAATCTCTGTGAGTTCGAGGCCAGCCTGGGCTACAGAGTGAGTTCCAGGACAGGCTCCAAAGCTACACAGAGAAACCTTGTCTCAAAAAACCAAAAAAAAAAAAAGATATTTACTCATTACTAAAGTTGTGTAAACACCTATTATTTTAACCTAGTCTGTATTATTTTAGAATATTTCAACACTCATGAACATGTAATAAAAAGTTATCAAAACAGAGCAGTCAGCCACTAGAAAGACTTCTTACCTCTAAGAATCCTCTAATGAAAGGGTTAAGTTCCCACCTCTTCCCAACTTTTATCACTGTCTCCACCTCCCTAATGCTGGGGTTAAAGGCATGTGCCTACACTGCCTGGCTCTGTTTCTCTTTTAGACTAGGTCAGACTCCTGGAGTCCAGGATGGTCTTGTACTCCTTTTCTCCCTGCTACCTCCTCCCAAGTGCTGGGATTACAGGTATGTGACATCACTGCCTGGCTTCTATGGTTAACTAGTGGCTAGCTCCACACTCTGATCCCCAGGCAAGTTTTATTTGTTAGAGCACAAACAAAATATCACCAAAGATAGTCATTAAAAAAATGGCTATGGCTACTAAATAAGCAATGTTAGCTCAAGAAAATTCGGCTATTTTGGACATGTAACAAGCAATCCAACCTACTGATAACCAATCATGTTTTTTAGAATATTTATTGTGCGAGCTGCATTTTCCTGTGAAGTTTAGTTCACAAATCTCAGCTCAACCTTGGAAATTACTGTGCTTTACATTATACAGTTTTGTGTGGGGCAGGTGATAGTTTTTAGCAATGATCTTATCCTGTGAGGAAAAGTCACTAAACATGACAGAATCCACTAACAAGAGTTTTATTCAGAAAGGTCGAAGGCTAACTTTAAGCCATGGTGGTCTGATAAGACACAGGAGGTTATTTCAATTTTTTTTGTATCTGTTGAGATTTGCTTTGTGACCAAGCATGTGGTCGATTTTGGTGACAGTTCCATGGAGTGCTGAAAAAAAGGTATATACTTTTGTGTTAGGGTGGAATATTCTGTAGATATCTATTAAGTCTATTTGAGTCATAATGTCTGTTAGTTCCTTTATTTCTCTGTTAAGTTTCTGTCTGGCAGACCTGTCCATTGGTGACAGTGGGTTGTTAACGTCTCCCACTACTAGTGTATGGGGTTTGATGTGCGATTTAAGCTTTAGTAATGTTTCTTTTACGAATGTAGGTGCCCTTGTATTTGGGGCATAAATATTCAGAATTCAGACTTCATTTTGTCAGATTTTCCCTGTGATATATATGTAGTGTGCTTCTCGATATCTTTCGATTTATTTTAGTTTGAAGTCTATTTTATTAGATATTAGGATAGCTACACCAGCTTGCTTCTTAAATCCATTTGATTAGAAAGTCTTTTCCCAGCCTTTTATTCTCAGGTAGTGTCTGTCTTTGAAGTTGAGGTGTGTTTCTTGTATGCAGCAAATAGATGGATCTTGTTTTCATATCAATTCTGTTAGCCTGTGTCTTTTTATAGGTGAATTGACACCATTGATATTAATGGATATTAATGACCAGTGATTGTTAATTCCTGTTATTTTTTTTTTTTTGGTGGTAGTGTTGTATGTTTACCTTCTTTGGTATTTGTTGGTGTGGGACTATCTATTGCCTGTATTTTCATGGGAGTATCTAACTTCTTTAGGTTGAAATTTTCCTTCAAGTGCTTTCTATAGGGCTGGATTTGTGGAGAGATATTGTTTAAATCTGGTTTTATTATGGAATATTTTGTTTACTCTGTCTATGTTGATTGAGAGTTTTGCTTGGTATAATAGTCTGGGTTGGCATCCATGGTCTCTTAGTATCTACCTAACATCTGTCCAGGATCTTCTGGCTTTTAGAGTCTCCATTGAGAATCAGGTGTTATTCTTATGGGTCTGCCTTTATTTCTTTTTTTTTTTTTTTTTTTGGTTTTTTGAGACAGGGTTTCTCTATGTAGCTTTGTGACTTTCCTGGATCTCACTCTGTAGACCAGGCTGGCCTCGAACTCACAAATATCCACCTGGCTCTGCCTCCCAAGTGCTGGGATTAAAGGCGTGTGCCACCACCACCCGGCTGGGTCTGCCTTTATATGTTACTTGGCCTTTTTCCTTTTCTGTGCAATTAGTGGTTTGATTATTATGTGGCCAGGGGACTTTTTTTTTTTGGATCCAGTCTGTTTGGTGTTTTGTAACCTTCTTGTATTTTTATAGGCATTTTCTTCTTTAGGTTGGGAAAGTTTTCCTGTATGATTTTGTTGAATATATTTTCTGTACCTTTGAGTTGCTATTCTTCTCTGTCTTCTAACCCTATTATTCTTAGGTTTGATATTTTCATGGTGTCCCAAATTTCCTGGACATTTTGGGCCATGACTTTGTTGGCTTTAGTGTTTTCTTTGACTGATTAATCTATTTCCTCTACCATATCTTCAATGCCAGAGATCTGCTCTTCCAGCTCTTGCATTCTGTTTATTATACTTGCATCTGTAGTTCCTGTGTGTTTCCTCAGATTTTCCACTTCCAGGACTACCTCAGTTCATGTCTTCTTTAATGTATCCATTTCAGTTTTGAAATCTTGAACTGTTTCCCTCACTTGTTCAATTGCTTTCTCTTGGCTTTCAAGGGATTTACTGATTTCTTCCCATTTTTTGTTTGACTTTTCCTTGATTTCTTTAAGGGAATTTTTCATCTCCTCTTTTAAGATTCCCTAATATCTTCTTAAAGTCATTTTTATGGTAGATATCTTCTGTTTCTACTGTGTTTGGATGTTCAGGTCTTGCTGATGTAGGTTCTGATGGAGCCTCAATCACCATAGATTGGGTAAACAAAATATTTCATGATAAAACCAAATTTAAACAATATCTCTCCACAAATCCAGCCCTACAGAAAGCACTTGAAGGAAAATTTCAACCTAAGGAAGTTAGATACACCCATGAAAACACAGGCAATAAATAGTTCCATACCAACAAATACCAAAGAAGGGAAATATACAACACTACCACCAAAAAAAAAAAAAAAAAAAAAACCAAAACAGGAATTAACAATCACTGGTCATTAATATCCATTAATATCAATGGTGTCAATTCACCTATAAAAAGACACAGGCTAACAATTGATATGAAAACAGGATCTATCCATTAGCTGCATAAAAGAAACACACCTCAACTTCAAAGACAGACACTACCTCAGAATAAAAGGCTGGGAAAAGACTTTCCAATAAATGGATTTAAGAAGCAAGCTGGTGTAGCTATCCTAATATCTAATAAAATAGACTTCAAACTAAAATAAATCGAAAGATATCGAGAAGCACACTACATATATATCACAGGGAAAATCTGACAAAATGAAGTCTGAATTCTGAATATTTATGCCCCAAATACAAGGATACCTACATTCATAAAAGAAACATTACTAAAACTTAAATCGCACATCAAACTCCATACACTAGTAGTGGGAGACTTCAACACCCCACTCTCACCAATGCACAGGTCTGCCAGACAGAAACTTAACAGAGAAATAAGGGAACTAACAGACATGACTCAAATGGACTTACTAGATATCTACAGAATATTCCACCCTAACACAAAAGAATATACCTTCTTTTCAGCACCCCATGGAACCTTCTCCAAACTCCACCACATGCTTGGTCACAAAGATAATCTCAACAGATATAAAAAAATTGAAATAATCTCCTGTATTTTATTGGACTACCATGGCTTAAAGTTACATTTCAACAACGACAAAAATTACAGAAAGCCTACAATCTCATGGAAACTGAATAATGCTCAATTGAATCACTAATGGGTCAAGGAAGAAATAAAGAAAGAAATTAAAGATTTTCTAGAATTCAATGAAAACAAATGTACAACATATCCAAACTTATGGGACACCATGAAAGCAGTGCTAAGAGGAAAATTCATAGCTCTAAATAAATGCCTACATAAAGAAGTTGGAGAAATCTCACACTACTGACTTAACAATACAACTGAAAGCTCTAGAACAAGAAGAAGCAAATTCACCCAGGAGAAACAGATGCCAGGAAATAATCAAATTGAGAGCTGAAATCAATAAAATAGAAACAAAGAAAACAATACAAAGAATCAATGAAACAAAGAGTTGATTCTTTGAGAAAATCAACAAGATAGATAAGCCATTATCCAAATTAACCAAAAAGCAGAGAGAGAACATCCACATCAACAAAATCAGAAATGAAAAGGGAAACATAACAACAGACAATGAGGAAATCCATAGATCATCTGGTCACACTTCAAAAACCTGTACTTCACAAAATTGGAAAATCTGAAAGAAATGGAAGATTTTCTGGATAGGTACCACATACTAAAGTTAAATCAAGACTAGATAAACTATTTAAATAGTTCAATAACCCCCAAGGAAATAGAAACAATCATTAAATTCTCCCAACAAAAAAGGCCTGGACCAGATGATTTCAGCACAAAATTCTACCAGATTTTCAAAGAAGAGCTAATACCAATACTCTTGAAATTGTTCCACACAATAGAAACAGAAGGAACATTACCAAATTCTTTTTATGAGGCTACAGTTACCCTGATACCTAAACCACACAAAGACACAACAAAGAAAGAGAATTACAGACAAATCTCCCTCATGAACATTGATGCAAAAATACTCAATAAAATACTGGCTAACTGAATCCAGGAACACATCAAAAAAAAAAATCCACCATGACCAAGCAGGCTTCATTCCAGGAATGCAAGGATGGTTCAACATACGAAAATCTGTCAATGTAATACACCATATAAACAAACTTAAAGAAAAAAAACCACATGATCATCTCATTGGATGCTGAGAAAGCATTTGACAAAATCCAACACCCCTTCATGATAAAGGTTCTAGAGAGATGAGGAATACAAGGAACATAATTAAACATAATAAAGGCAATTTACAGCAAGCTGACAGCCAACATCAAATTAAATGGAGAGAAACTCAAAACGATTCCACTAAAATCAGGAACAACTCAAGGCTGTCCACTCTCCCCATACTTATTCAACGTAGAACTTGAAGTTCTAGCTAGAGCAATAAGACAACAAAACGAGATCATGGGGATACAAACTGGAAAGGAAGAAGTCAAACTTTCATTATTTGCAGATGATATGATAGTATACATAAGTGACCTCAAATATTCTACCAGGGAACTCCTACAGTTGATAAACTTCTTCAGTAAGGTGGCAGGATACAAGATTAACTCAAAAAAATCAGTAGCCCTCCTATATACAAATGAAAAATGGGCTGAGAAAGAAATCAGAGAAACATCACTGTGGTGGTTGTGTTCCCCAAAATATTGTACATGCTAATAAACTTATCTGGGGTCAGAGAAGAGAACAGCCACAATATTAAACATAGAGGATAGGCAGTGGTAGCACACACCTTTAATCCTAGCATTACAGAGGCTGAAATCCCTCTGGATCTCTGTGTGTTCCAGGATACAGCCAGGCATGGTGACTCATGCCTTTAATCCCAGAAAGTGAGCCTTTAATCCCAGGGAGTGATGGCAGAAAGATATATAAGGTGTGAGGACCAGAAACTAGAAGCTTTTAGCTGGTTAAGCTTTTAGGCTTTTAGCAGCAGTCAGCTAAGACCCATTCTGGATGAGGATTCAAAAGCTTCCAGCCTGAGGAAACAGGATCGGCTGAGGAATTGGCAAGGTGAGGAAGCTGTGGCTTGTTCTGCTTCTCTGATCTTCCAGCATTCACACCAATAACTGGCCTCAGGTTTGATTTTATTAATAACACCATCTAACAATTCCAGCTACACATCACCCTTTACCATAGCCACAAATAATATAAAATACCTTGGGGTAACTCTAACTAAGCAAGTGAAAGACCTGTTTGATAAGAACTTTAAGTCTCTGAAGAAAGAAATCGAAGAAGATGTCAGAAAATGGAAAGATCTCCCATGCTCATGGATAGGTAGAATCAACATAGTAAAAATGGCAATCTTACCAAAAGCAATCTACAGATTTAATGCAATCCCCATCTTAATCCCAACACAATTCTTCACAGACTGGGAAAGAACAATACCTAACTTTATATGGAAAAAACAAAAAACCTAGGATAGCTAAAAGAATCCTGTACAATAAAGCAACCTCAAGGCATCATGATACCTGACCTCAAGCTCTACTATAGAGCTATAGTAATTAAAACAACTTGATACTGGCATAAAAACTGACAGGTGGTATGGTGATATTTTATTTGTACTGAAATGTGATTTTATTTGTATGTTATAAATAAAGTTGCCTGGGGGTCAGAGCTAATAGCAAGCCATAGCAGAAGTCTGGCAGTGGTAGCACACGCCCTTAATCCTGATCACATGACAGGCAGATCTTTGTTTGTTCAAGGATACCACCAGCATGGAGACACACACCTTTAATCTCAATACCAACCATAGAAGACCTGGAGGTCTGTATAGATGGGCAGTGACAAGGAGGTCATTTGGTTGGGTTTACAACCAATGAGAAGGCAGAACAGAAAGTCTATAAAAAGACAGATACACAGGAAGTAGCGCTCTTGCTGAGGAGGACAGCAGTGGCAGTGAAGGGTAGACCAGTGGACTCCAATTGAAGACCCTGACATTAATCCACACACATATTGTAGATGTAACAGTCTTATTAAATAAGAAACACAGAGCCAAATGCAGAGTTAAAAGCCCAAGAGGTCAGAGCAGTATCTAGGAGCTGATACTAAAAACCCTTTCTTACCCTTCCCCTGAGAAAGAGGCCTACTTCCTGTGTATCTGTCTTTTTATAGACTTTCTGTTCTGCCTTCTCATTGGTTGTAAACCCAACCACATGATCTCCTTGTCACTGCCCATCTATACAGACTTCCAGGTCTTCTATGGTTTGTATTGAGATTAAAGGCGTGTGTCTCCATGCTGGTGGTGTCCTTGAACACACAGAGATCTGCCTGTCATGTGATTGAGTTTAATGGTTTGCCCCACCACTGTCTGGCTTCTGCTATGGCTTATTATTAGCTCTGACCCCCAGGCAACTTTATTTAATAACACACAAATAAAATCACATTTCAGCACAAATAAAATATCACCATAACCTATGAACATATGATTTTCGACAAAGAAACAAAAACTGTACCATGGAAAAAAGAAAGCATCTTCAACAAGTGGTTCTGGCATAACTGGATGGCAACATGCAGAAGATTGCAAATAGATCCATATCTGTCACCATGCACAAAACTCAAGACCAAGTGGATCAAAGACCTTAACATAAATCCAGTTACACTGAACTTGATAGAAGAGAAATTAGGAAGTAGTCTGGAATGAATTGGCACAGGAGACCACTTCCTAAATATAACACCAGTAGTACAGACACTGAGAGCAACAATTAATAAATGGGACCTCCTGGAACTGAGAAGCTTTTGTAGGACAAAGGACACAGTCAATAAGACAAAAACGACAGCCTACAGAATGGGAAGAGATCTTCACCAACTCCACATCTGACAGAGGGCTGATCTCCAAAATATATAAAGAACTCAAAAAGCTAGACTTCAAAATACTGAACAATCCAATTTTAAAAAATGGGCTACAGAGCTTAACAGAAAATTCTCAACAGAAGAATCTCAAATGGCTGAAAGACATTTAAGGAATTGCTCAACATCCTTAGTCATCAGGGAATTGCAAATCAAAATGACTCTGAGATACCATTTTATACCTGTCAGAATGGCTAAGATCAAAAACACTGAAGGCAGTTTATGTTGGAGAGGATGTGGAGCAAGGGGAACACTCCTCCACTGTTGGTGCGAATGCGAACTTGTACAGCCACTCTTGAAATCAGTATGGCGGTTTCTCAGAAAATTTAGAATAATTCTTCCTCACGACCCAGTTATACCACTCTTGGGCATATACTCAAGGAATGCTCAATCTTACCGCAAGGACACATGCTCAACTATATTCATATCAACATTATTCGTAATAGCAAGAACCTAGAAACATCCTAGATGCCCCTCAACTGAAGAATGGATAAAGAACATGTGGCACATATCCACAATGGAGTACTACTCAGCAGTAAAAAACAATGATACCATGAAATTTGCAGGCAAATGGATTGAACTAGAAAATACCATCCTGAGTGGGGTTACCCATACTCAGAAGGACAGACATAGTGTGTACTCACTCATAAGTGGATACTAAATGTGAGAGAAGGGATGGCCAGACTGCAACCCACAACTCCAGAGAGGCTAGCTAACAGGGAAAGACCCTAGTAGGGACACCTGGATGACCCTGCGAATGAGAAGTGGATGAGATCTACATGAGCAGACTGGGTGTGGGGAGGTGGAAGAGGGTGAGGAGTGGGGGATGAGAGCATAGGGAAATGGGAGGGTCAAGCTGGAACAGGGACAAAACAAGAGGGCAGGGAGGATGATACCATGATAGATGAGGACATCATGGGAATAGGAAGAGGCAGGGTGCTGAGGAGGCTCTCAAGAATCCAGAAGGTTGACCCTACCTTGGTCTGGGGGCAGTGGTCCAGAAGGTGCCTGGACTGTAACAAATAACCTAGCTGTTATCATAGAGCCTTTGTCCAGTGACTGAGGGAGGCAGATGCAGAGGTCCATGGCCAGGCACCAGGCTGATCTCTGGGAATCCAATTGATGAGAGAGGAGAGATTCTGCAGGGATGTCGAAATCATGATGGAAGGACATGCAGAGATGACTGGCCACACTAGTGGAAGCCCATGAACTGTGGACTGGTGGCTGTGGAACCCCCATGGGACTGGACTAGGCCCTCTGGATACGGAAGACAGTTGTTTGGCTCGAACTGTTTGGGGGGCATCCAGAGAGGGGGATCGGGATCTGTCCCTGGTCTATGAGCAGGCTTGTGGGAGTCTGGTGCCTGAGGTGTGATTCCTTGCACAGCCTTGTTGCAGTGGGAAGGGGCTCGGACCTGCCTAGGCTTAGTGTGCTGGGCTCTACTGACTCCCTACGGGAGACCTCAATTTGGGGAATGTGGGGGTTCAGGGTGGCTTGGGAAAGAGGGCTGGGGGTGGGAGGAGGTGGATCTGTGGATAGTATGTGGAGTGAGTAGAAAATTTCTTAATAAAGAAAAATGGAAAAAAAAAAGAAAGGGAGAAAGGATAAATGTGATCAGGCCTGTTGAAAGGACACATGAGGAACGGGGGTGGAGGGACATGGGACCCGCTTTTTAAGGACCACCCTACACATGCAGACACAGGCCCATGTGGCAACTCCACACATGTGCATAGATCATGTGGTCACGTTGTGCACAATTTACGTGACCATGCAGCACATGGGTTACGTAGGACATATGACCCGGAAATGACTGGGCAGAAATGACTATGTGTCCTACCAGGGCATGTGAGATCATGGAGGTGTGGCAGGAATTCCTATCAGCAGGCACAAGGTAAAATTTCTGCCTGCATCCGTGTGTGCTACCCTGGTGGTGAACTTTAATCCCACAGAGATAGCTTAGAAAGACAGAAAAATACTTCTGGCCACATGTTTGGAAATTTATTCTGGCTGCTCTGAAGATTAGCACATTGCACAGCAGGGAATCCAAATGGAGTGTTTTTGGTGATGGGCAAGGCATGAAATCTCAGATCCCAAACCCATTGCATTACTTCCTCCAGAAAAATACACTTTCTTTCTCTGGTAAGAGGTACATGTGACATGTTTTTCATTGCCATTTCCCAGGAAATCCTGGCATTGATATTCACTCATTCCCAATCAGCCCCAGATACTGGCGACCATATGATCAGACATCTGAACTTGTGGGAACACTCCCATTCCTGACACTACATTCCCTGTGAACTAAGGGAGGTTTTCAGATACCTTGTCTGGTATTCAACACTCAACTGTCACTAATTATTATTATTGTGATCAGCTATGCATGAGATTGACAGTACCTTTTGTCAACTGTTTTGAACATAAACATATAGATAGCAGTTTGGTGAGCTGTCAGTCTACATAAACAATACTACATTTCTCCTTGGGACCTAAGATTCTTTTATCCATGGAATTCTCAGTGTGTTCAGAGCTCCAGGCCTGAATTACTGAATTACTACAAGCCTCAGCAGCAAACAGAGAGCATTTGGTTGATGCCATAACACAGGCTCCTTTATTGTATCCATGTGCACATTTTAATAGGTGGTCAATATTGTTCTCTTTGGGTTTTAAAGAGGGTAAGACACTTAATGTCCATTCCTTGATGTCCACATTGCACGCAGCATTGTGAAACCTGCCCCATACAGATGATGCTCCTTGTGGATGTCCAGGTTTCTCAAGTTCAGATACACTTTGCACCACTTTTAGCATCTCCAACCCCTTGGTGTTTTCTCCCTGCTGGGTGTTAGAAGAGGTCAGGTCAAGAAAGCAGTCCACACTGATAACACTTTCTATTCTATTTTTTTCTTGCCATTACTTGTCATGAAAATAATAAAGTCACTGTGCTGCACATGACCATGATTGAACATTTTCCACATATCTTGGTTGACAGTGAAGTATTGAAGTTGAAATTGTGATATTTACTGATGAGATCAGTTTGAAGAGATACTTTACTGAAAATTGACCATAAATAGTCAGTACAAATAATGAACCTCCATGCTGTGTCTCAGGAATATTTGTTTGATCTTCTACTCCAATTAGTGAATGGAGAGTGACGAGTACCATGTTCTCCACACATCCTTCTTAAATCCTTCATTGTGACAGATCATGCTTGTGCTTCCTAAAATAAAATACAATAGAGTCCTCATTTATTATCCAGTCTGTGAATGCCCAGAATGAACTTGTTGTTCTTAAGAGTCTACTTATAAACTTGCAGTAGTAGATATATCTGTGTGATGGATATATTTACTTAGTATTTGGGTGGCTCTGGAAATTGAGATCCTGGGAGTATAAATTCAAAAGCACTGGCTGGAAACATGTCTCAGTTACTGTTCTGTTGCTGTGAAGAGACACCATGACTATGGAAACTCTTGTAAGAGAAGGCATTTAATTGGTAGCTTGCTTACAGTGTCACAGGTTTAGTTTATTATACTTAGGGTTGGGAAAATGACAGCTCACATTCAGATATGTTGCTGGAGTTGTTACATAGAGTTCTATATTCTGATCTGCAGCTAGAGAGAGAGAGACTCTGGAACTGGCATGGGTTTTTGAAACCTCATAGCCCATCGCCAGTGACATACATCTTTCATCAAGCCACACTTGTATTCCTTTCAAATACTGCCACTCCCTTGTCCCTAAAGCCTTCAAATGTATGAGACGATGGGGGCCATTCTTATTAAAATCACCACTGATCATTATGGAAGATTCTTTCACAGTGCACCACCCTACAGTGACAGTTCTGTATTAAAATGGGAAACAGATACTCACCTGCAGAAAAGATTGAGATCCAAAAACCAAGCTATCAATGTGACATTGGGAATTAGGTTCAATTCCCAGCATAAAAAAATGATGATGCACATCTACCTGGAAATCTGGTACCAGGATTTTTGATGTATTTTTCTCTTCTAAGGAAAAACTCTTCTTTTCTTTGAAGGCTTGGGGCTCACACCCATGATGCACATGTTTCTTTACAAAACTGATACCTTTACACATAAAATAAATTATTTAACTAACTAATTAATAGAAAATAGTAACATTAAGAAATATTTTAGTTTCAAGAGGAAAACAGGAGTCAGAAAACACAATGCTGGGAAGACAAGTAGAATATAGAAAAAAAACATCACTTAAAATTCTTCAAAGGGATCCCAGTAGATCTCCAAAGTTGACAGAGGTGCGAAGCAGAAGCCTGTACCATACAATATCCATTATGCACACACATCTGTCAAAGTCAGTTCTTTGAGTTTATCTTGGTCAGGAATTTCAGGGTGATCTAGCATGGGGGACAAACTTTACTCGAAAGAGATTTTTAAGATACATTTAAGCATGAGGGTTCATTGAAAGTGAAGTACTTAAGGAATAGGGCACTACAAAGTCTTTGCCAGCAGCGAAGCCTACATCAATGAGGGTTGGTTACCCATGGGAGTATGAGTGACATTTACATGATTATGGGAGAGGGCGTCTGTTATATTAAAAGGATGATGTTGAAAGAAAGCTTAAAGCTTAAAGGATTGCTTGGTGCACACAGAGACATGAAAGTGTGCTGGATTCCCTGAAGTGTTTCTCCTCTCTCTTTTACTATTGTGTTTTTTATTCTTAGTTTTAATTTTTTAGCTTTTCTTTGGTGAGGACAGTGCAAGAGTGAGTGGCAGATACCAGGGGACTTGGAAATGAGTAGGATTGTGGTGCATGATAAGGAATTCCCAAGGAATCAATAAAAAGGAAATAAAAAAAATTCCTCAGACATCTCATGATGAGTAAAGAAAAGGGATGTATCCCAGTGCCCACCAAGACCACAGCCTGAATCCAATTTGACAGTGCACACACTTTTGACAACATATCACCCAACCGGTAGGAGAGACTGGACCTGAGTTCATAGTGACTGAGATAGTTACACTTCCACTGTGACAGCTTAGCCATGCATCTCATTCCTCTATTCACAATTAAACTTCATTCTTGGACCCTAAAGACAGACTTGGGGTGGGGAGGTTTTTGGCTCTCTTTGTACCTCTTCCTAGTATGGCCACATAGAATAATTGTCATTTTTGTGTTTTTCAGATTTATTTGGGATTATTAGTGGCCTACTGCAGATACATGGCTGAGCATGCCTTGTTAGTGTAAAAACTGTGGGTTTACCACATAAAACATAATTTGTTTATAATTCATAGATGATTACTCATTCTACCCATATGAACACAGATATTTCCTTGATATCAGAGCCTAATACCAACCCATCTACAGTTCTATGGGTTCTAGAAAGGATGGGAACAATCTGTTAGTTGAGTAAATTAATTTTGTTTTCTTATTATGATTTTTCCTTGTAGATGGTTTTATTCAGTTTTTAAAGTCAAGGGACTGATAACATTTCTCTTATGAAAGGGAAGTGGCAGACCCTCTGGCAAAGTGCAGCATAATAATGGGCATGAAGTGAGGCCTGTGTAGAAGCTCTTGACTCTATGTTTCTGTGTTTCACCTTCCTTTCCTATTGTCCTCTAACTCTTAGACAAAACCCAGAACACCCAATGCTATCATAATGTACAATATTCATGGAACAATAATATTAGAGTCTGCCAGTAAGGGAACATTCATGCTTCTCACACAAAAGTTTGGAATATCCCTTTGAGTATAGACAAGTCACTTTGTCTTTGTGAAAAAAAAATCAGTTCAGAGAGATGCTTAAAATTGCCCTTTTTTAAAAACATCAGATGGGATATTTGGTTGGTTACCTAAGAGTACCCTCCTCTGACTCTTAAGATGTCCAGCTATGGAGACTTACCCACTAAAAGACATGTCATAGAAAGTTTGTAGGTCACATTTGAGTTATTGGTTATGTTTTCCTCTCTAATTATGATACACCAATGAATTATGTAATTATTTTCAATAAAAATTATTTCCTGTTCTATTATCAACCAGTTTGACTTATTTTTATTTATTTCTGTGTTTCCTTGTTTGTTTTCTGTTTGTTTTGAGATAAGATCTCACTCTGTAGTCCTGGCTTTTGTAGAACTCAATATGTAGGCCAAACTGTCCTTCAAATCACAGAGATCCACCTGCCTCTGCTTTCCAAGGACTGGAATGGAACTAAAGACATGCAGCAACATGCCTGGCTAATCAGATTTTAAAATAATATATATTATTTTTAATTATGTATAAATTTGTGTGGCTTGTATGGGTAAATGCAAATGGTTAAGTACCTGTGGAGCCCAGAAGAAGGTACCAGAAGATGCTGAACTTACAGTTGGTTCTATAACAACATTTGGGTCCTCTAACCAAACTCAGTTCATCTAGATGGTATCCAGTTATCTGAACCACAGAATCAGCTTTCTCCCAAATCAGATTATTTTTCAATACTTAGATTGGATTGCATATCTTTTGTTTGTTGTGTTTTACATGACATTGATTAAAGACAGAAATGTTGGGTGAGAAATTAATTCCGTTAGTCAACACAAGAATGATAGTGAGTTGGAAACAAAATCCATGAAACTGGGACTCTGGCTTCATAGGAAAGATGAAAAGAAAAGAAAATTTGAGAAGGATGAGTTTTCTTCATTGTCGTGGTTCTGATTTCACAGAAAAGGTGATATGGGAAATATTCCTGATCTTGCTGTTTTCTCTGAAGCTTCACAAGCAAAAAGCAACACAAACAAACAAAACAGTAAGATGTTCATGAGCTGATGGTATTGACAAACTTTCTGAGATTGTAAATGAAAAAAAAAAGATTAGGGGAGGAAGTGTATGGTGGATGATTTGATGAAAATAACACATTTTCTTGACTGATGGTTAATGTGGGAGGGCCTAGTTCACTGATGGTCCTGGGTGCTATAGGAAGGAATGCTGAGCTATCCATGAGGACCAAGTCAGTAAGCCTCAGTTCCTACTTCTCTGTTCATTTCCAAACTTCCTGGGTGATTGACAGCAGCAAACATTTTCATTCCCAAATTGCTTCATAGCCTAAGATTTATTTATTTATTTAGTTTTTTTTTTTCAAGACAGGATGTTTCTGTTTAGCTTTGGCTATCCTGGAACTTACTCTGTAAAATAGACTATCATGGAATTCACAGAGATCTACCTGCCCGTGCCTCTCAAGCACTGGGATTAAAGGTGTGCACTACCACTGCCTGGCTAGTATTTATTTTGACATGTCTGATATGATAATTTTCCCAGGAATGTGTGTAATTCATCTTAGCTTCACATGTTCCCGTAAGTGTTTGGAAGTTTCATTAGGATTTTGAAATTTGTATCAGAAGTTATCATATGATTAAATGTTCTGGAATTCTGGCCTCTGGGGGCTGACAGCAACCGTTCTGTCTGTCAGTATCCCTGTCTCTCTCTCTCTCTCTGTCTAGATCTCTGTCTTTGTCTCTGTCTGTCTCTGTCTCTCTGCCTCTGTCTCTCTGTCTCTGTCTCTGTCTCTCTCTCTCTCTCACACGCACACACACCCCATATTTTTTTAAATTTTTTTTGAATTTATTTTATTTTATTTTACAATATAATTCAACTTTACATATCAGCCATAGATTCCCCCATTCTCCCCGCTCCCGCCCCGGCCCCCCCCCCGCCCACCCCCCATTTCCATCTCCTTCAGGGCAAAGACTCCCCCAAGGATTGAGAGATCAACCTGGTGGACTCAGTCCAGGCAGGTCTAGTGTCCTCCTCCCAGGCTGAGCCAAGCGTCTCTGCTAAGCCCCAGGTTTCAAACAGCCAATTCATGCACTGAGCACAGGACCCGGTCCAACTGCCTGGATGCCTCCCAAACAGATCAAGCCAATCAACTATCTCACCCATTCAGAGGGCCTGATCCAGTTGGGGGCCCCTCAGCCATTGGTTCAGAGTTCATGTGTTTCCATTCCTTTGGCCATTTGTCCCTGTATTCCATCCATCCCTGGTCCCAACAACTCTTGCTCACATAAACCCTCCTCCTTCTCGCCAATTGGACTCCCGGAGCTCCACCCAGGGCCTGACCGTGGATATCTGCATCCAGTTCCCTCAGCCACTGGATGGGGTTTCTAGCACAACAATTAGGGTGTTTGGCCATCCTATCACCAGAGTAGGTCAGTTCGGGCTATTTCTCGACTATTGCCAGCAGTCTATTGTGGGGGCATCTTTGTGGATTTCTGTGGGCCTCTCTAGCACTTTGCTTCCTCCTATTCTCATGTGGTCTTCATTTACTGTGAACATTCCTTGTGTTCCCTCTCTGTTCTTGATCCAGTTGGGATCTCCCGCTCCCCCAAGTTCTCTTTCCCTCAACCCTAGCCCCTCATTACACCCACTCACGTCCAGACTGTTCATGTAGATCTCATCCATTTCTCCGTCGTTGGGCAATCCCAGTGTCTTTCTTGGGGTCCTGTTTTCCAGGTAGCCTCCCTGGTGTTGTGAGTAGCTGCCCAGTCATCCTTGTTCCACAACTAGTATTCTCCTATGAGTGGGTACATACCATGTTTGTCTTTCTGAGTCTGGGTTACCTCACTCAGGAGGATTTTTTCTAGATCCATCCATTTGCCTGCAAGCCTCATGATGTCATTGTTTTTCTCTGCTGAGTAGTATTCCATTGTGTATATGTACCACAGTTTATTTATCCATTCTTCAGTTGAAGGGCATCTAGGTTGTTTCCAGGTTCTGGCTATTACAAATAATGCTGATATGAACATAGCTGAGCAAGTGCCCTTGTGGTATGATTGAGCATTCCTTGGGTATATGCCCAAGAGTGGTATAGCTGGATCTTGGGGGAGATTGATTCCCAATTTTCTAAGAAAACGCCATATTGATTTCCAAAGTGGCTGTACAAGCTTGCATTCCCACCAGCAGTGGAGGAGAGTTCCCCTAGCTCCACATCCTCTCCAGCACAACACACTCCATATTTTTAATTATACATCCTTTTAAGTAATCTTATACTCACAATCTGTTTGGTACTGGCCATGTATATCATTTCTTCCTACAACAGTGTGAGTCTGGTACTCACAATCCATCCTTAAAAATGAAGTAAAATCCTGCTTGTGAATTTGCTCTTTCCATACCGTGAATATTTCATAATTGTATTGGTAGCATAAACTGCCTTGGGGAAATATTTAAATTTGGGTAATTAAACCAGATTTTAAAGACTGAAACAGAGACTCAGAGGTCAACAATGGAACAAGCAGTAAATTCAGGCTTTCAATAAAAGACTCTGTCCTCATTGTCTACCCACATTTTCTATTTCTGACTGGTTTCAACCAGATTCCCCAAATCTCTAAAACTGTAGAAAAATAGAGCAGTCACTGATGCTGAAGTCAGGGAAACAACTCAGGCTGAGGCCACCCTTCTCTGAATATGACCAGGAGACATTGATGATGTTGGCAATGGACATCTATCCTATGTACCAGCGTAGGATATGTCTGGCAATTTTGGGGACACTGGCAAAGTCAGGGAAGATATATTCTCTAGGCAAGATCCAAGCACAAAAAACAATGTTCATATTAGATAAGGATGGAGAGGGTGTAATTAAAGTTTTTTTTTTCAGTTTTTGCCATTATTTTCCTTTTAACCCTCTACCATTCTGATGGCACAAACTTAGGACACTCTGCCTTTCCATGTTACATTAAAAGCATTAACCACGCCTTCTATAACCTATGTGTCCCAGAGTATTTGGCTTTTGTTTGTATAGATATTGTGTCAAAGAGAACAACCTTCTGTGCTGAAGACAGGCCACATTCCTGCTCATGGCAAACATTTCATTTCCAGTCTTCAAGGAAGGCTTGTCCAGGTGCCAAAGCAGAGTGAGCAGTAGCAGATGTGTGTGGTGGGTGGTGCCGATGAAAAGAAAACCCTGAGAAAAGGAATAGGGAAAAGTTCAGAATCTTGTGAAAAGAGATGGTGGGAAGAGTGGGTAGTGGTGTCCAGAATGGACATGTCTGAGTTGTGTTGGTCAAAGTAAGGGAGATCTAGAGCAGAAATGGCTCATTATGGGAGTCCCACATTGGGTAGAAATTTCTTTCTTGTGCGCTGTTGTATGTGCTGATGGCTGAGGATACTGGAGAGAGTATCTTCTGTAGAGGGTCCCAGAAGCCTCTCCAGGATAAAGACAGCTGACTCCTGAAGAACAGCCATGGAATCCCCTTGACAGAGATAGTACATTTGATTTCAAATAATTTGGTTTCTATCTTAAGATGTCGATCATAGTTACTGGTGCTTTTCCAATCTCTTCTGAAACAGTACTATGACCATAACAATCCAGACACAAGCGATAAGTGAAATTTTATAGAGGGTCTTAAGATGAAACATGCTTAAATCCATGCTATAAAAATAGAATATCATCCCCAAAGAAATATAGACTGGCCATTGTGTCATGACACTAATCTAATCAATCACCCTGCAGGAAAGGCTGGTACAGATTTAAGAAATGAAACTCTTTAGGAATCCTCATTTCTCTTCTTAGATTCCCTGAGGTCTCTGCCTGTGCCAGCTATTCCTTGCTGACATTCAGAAGAACAAGTTCTCTCCCATCTTGTGACTTTTTTCTGCTTTCTTCATTTGAACTTGAATACAGACTGAATGCACCATAAGATCTGTTGTTCTAAACTACCCATTTCTTCATTTTTGTCCTCCCTCCCTCCTTCTTTCCTTCCTTCCTTCCTTCCTTCCTTCCTTCCTTCCTTCCT
>CABHPR010138001.1:62959-78900 GCA_902168415.1 Peromyscus melanophrys
CTCCCTCCCTCCCTCCCTCCCTCCCTCCCTCCCTCCCTCCTTCCTTTTGTTCTTCTTTTTCTGTCTCGAGTTTCTGAGACAGGGTTTCAATATGTATCCCTGGCTGCCCTGGAATTCACTTTGTACATGAAACTGGCTTTAATTTCACAGAGATCCTTTTGCCTCTGCCTCCCAGATACTGGGATTGTTTTTTTTTCCTTAAAGATGGTCCTTCAGATGTTATGGTCTCATGGAGAAGTTGGGGGCATTTCCTATATTGTGTTAGAATATTTTAAGTCTAAATAGAAACATGTGGTTCATCTCTGGTTATTAGGTGATGATATATAATGTATATGTTTGAACTGCTTTTTTATAATCTTATAAGTTACATATTCAGAAACCGTTTAAAATCATCCCCCCCACCAGCAGAGACAATAGTTAAAAAAAAATTCTGGTTTTATCTGTCAAAGTTCTACCATTGTGTGAAGATCTGACCGAGGAAGCCATTCAAGGATCTCTTTCAGCCCTTGGTGCAAGCTACTTACTTTCAAAAATCTGGCTTCTTGTATCCTGAGATGTCAGCATTGCTTTATCACTTGAATCAACTTGCAGACTGACCAATGCTACATTGTAACAATTGCTGTAATCACAGTCTGACTTCCAGGAAATTGAAAATATGATCTGTGACTCTTTAGTTCTTACTGAGAGACATTAATTTTAACAGAATCAAAATGAGCTTCATTATCCTATGGCCTTTGTAACTAACTTTTTCTTATCTCCAATTTCCATCTCTAACATACTGTCTTTGGTTAATATTACAGACTTTAAACAAAAGTTCATAAATAGGCTGTTTTTGTTTAATAGATGCGATGCATATATTCTCCATATTGTTTTATATTAGTTTGTGTTAATAACACTTCCGTTACAGATAAGTTGTTGGTTTTTTTGGTTTGTTTGTTTGTTTGTTTGATTTTTCCAGACAGGGTTTCTCTGTGTAGCTTTGCGCCTTTCCTGGAACTTACTTGGTAGCCCAGGCTGGCCTCAAACTCACAGAGATCCGCCTGGCTCTGCGTCCCGATTGCTGGGATTAAAGGTGTGCGCCAGTAAAAATAGTAAACACCCTACCATTCTATGGAAGTATTAAGAGAACCATGAGGTTTTAAGGGATAAACAAATAAATGTTACTTTTAAAATACATTTGATATACATAGAATTTTACTATTTCTTAATGAAAAATTTGAATAAATATTAATGTGCTTGTTAATATTTATGTAAAGAATTAAATTACAGTGATGGAGATATTGCTTAGTGGTTAAGAGCCCTTGCTGCTCCTTTGGAGGACCAAGCTTGGGTTCCCAGGAACCACATGGTGGCTTATAACCCTCTGTAATTCAGTTCAACTTACAAAGGACACAACATCCTCTTCTGAATTTGGTGAGCACCAAGCACACACTGGATGCAAAGACGTTTCATGCAGGTAAAACAATCAGACAGGTAAAATAAAAATAAATAACTCTTAAAAAGAAACCCAATAATAATTGGCTGAATTATTACTGGAGGACATAGAGCACCTTCAGCATTTGACAAAGTTGATGGGTATTATGAATGTACAATTACCAGTGTTGAGTAAAACAACTTAGCAATCATATGTAGTACAAAGTAGCAGGATAGTTTAGGGCTATTTCAGAAATTGCTGGAGATTCTGTCCAAATCTTAAACCAAAATTCACTGGATGATTTTTTATAAGTCCTTTGAGAATTTCTTAAAATTATACTGATTATATGTCTCCAAACACCTCACAAATCCAATCCTTTCTCTACCTTAAATGAAGGGTTTTTCAAGTGAAACTCAATCTCAGAAAAATTAGTTTATAGGCAAACATTTGAACACAGCACAATTCAAAGACACACTAATTTGTTACACATCAGAAAAATGTTAAAATTTTTATTTTCCATATTAAACAATTGTTTTTCTAACAGCAGATAATGTTCTATGTACATTAAAAATGCAATTCATACGTATGATAATATTGAACCTAAGTCAAGATACTTTGTGCTCTGTGTACTGACCCTGCATGTGTGGTCCAGCTATGGAGAGCAGACTGCAGTTGTGTGGTCAGATCAAAGGCCATAGTGGAACACATGGTCCAGCATGCACAACCTGGCCAGAAAAACATCAGATATCCTCTGCACTCTACTTTTAGTTATTTCTTGGTTGTTGCATATTCAGAAATATTTCACTGTTGCCAAAGTCTTTGTGATCTGTGCCTTGTTATGTAATTCAATGCAGAGTTGTAACAGACAGTTTATGAAACTGGGTCTTAGTGGATATTTTAAATAAACCCACACTAGTGTCTTTTAATGCAGACATACTTGGAGATACTAAAATCACTTTGTTTCCCTTCCTTCCTTTCTTTCTTTTTGAGCCTTCAATTTCTTTTAGTGGAATGCTATATGAATGAGCAATTCAGGGTTTCTTACATATTGAATGTGTAAACTAGGGGTGACTTTATGCTAGAGAAACATCATTGCAGTTCAGAACAGAGTAACTAGACTTTTTTGGCCAGTGTCTGGAATAAATAAAAATTTAAATAAACCATTATGATACCTAACTGCTTTTACACCTATCATTATATACACAGATAAGTGAACCTCTTGTTCATCTTCAAATTCACTTCTCTTTCTGACATTACAGAAAGACAGAGATCATTACAACTGGTCAAAATGCAGAGATCAATTGCTCAGCACAACCAAGAGGATACCTCTAGATACAATTCTTGCATCTAAGGCTCAGGGAGCATCTAAGAGGGGGGATGCAGGATTGTAAGATCCAGACTTCCAGGAAGTCAGCTGTGAGATTGTCTCCTAGAAATGACAGGGAAGTCTCATTTTACTTACTTTCTAATGTGGTCACTGAAATGTTTAAATGTGTGGCCCCAGTTCTAGTGGGTAATGTTTGTCTAGAGGTTGAAGAAAAAGCAGTGAAAAGGAGTAACAATTATAGTCATGTTATGGATGATTTCTGCCTTTTTGTTGCAAGCAAGGCTGCTTTTTATGGCCACACTTACCAAACTTTTTGCTTCTTGCTGATGATTCTTTTTATATTGGTGCCAAATACAGTAAGTAAAGGCACTCTTTAGCATTATGAACGAGAAGGATCTGATGTGTTTTTTGGGGGTTATATAAAATGCTTGCAAGTATTAACTTATAGTGTTGCTGGTCATGAGTTCCATGCTAATGAATCAGCAATTCACTATCATCAAGTATACATTAAATCTATACAGTGAAATTGTGATGATGAGTTTTTACTATATAGTATATACATACTGTAAATATATAATTATAAGTTGGTATCAGCTATCAAATTACATATGCTTCAACAGAAATAAATAAAAAGTTTATATGGAGGGAAATATCCTGAGCAGAAGAAAGACTCCAAAGAAGACTGAATCAGAAGACAGCAGATAATGCCTATCTGATAGTAATATAGAGTTCTGGGCATTTTATCCAGAAATCTCTTATGTTTCATCAAATCTTCATTATTTGGAAAATTAGTATTAAGTGCCTAAAATCATAAAAGAGAAGCATTTATGTACATTTCTTAGTGTAGATTGTCACTGTATTTAAAGTAGAACTTTTATTTGTATGTCCCTTTAGTGTTATATTCTGTTAGTTAGGTACAATTTTTCAGATATTAGGCCTTTATAGCCTGTTTAATATTGTTACATAGTTCTCATGAGCAGAATTTAGCAAGCACTAACATTAAATGAAAGTTGGTCATATAAGAAAGAACAGGAAATTGGTTGATTAATCACTTATTTTTTCAAGTAGACACTTGGCTGAGTAATTTAAGGCACACTATCATGATAACAAGCAAGACAGACAGACCTTTGTAGAGGTCTACTTCAACATCACTACATATGAAACGTTGACTACATTTCTGGGGCTCCTTGAGCCTGTGTTTTTTGTATAAAATGGAGATGGCAGTTGTGTGATCATAGTGAGAGTTAAGCAGAAACTGATAATATTGCTTGGCAATGAGACCAATGCAAGTCTGCAACCATTCAGTGTCCATTGATCATTTGTCAAAAAGTGTTATGGACGCATGAAAAGAAATCCATTTGTACTTCAGGAACCAGTACAGATGTCCTTAGATATTAAGGAAGACAAGGAAGCCTGGCCTACTGCTGAGTCTAATATTTTCGAAGTGACAGTGTTCATGTTTTGTTTGTTTGTTTGTTTGTTTTCGAGACAGGGTTTCTCTGTGTAGCTTTGTGACTCTCCTGGAACTACTTCTGTAGTCCAGGCTGGCCTCAAACTCACAGAGATCTGCCTCTCTCTGCCTCCCGAGTGCTGGGATTAAGGCGTGCACCATCACTGCCTGGCCGTGACAGTGTCCTTGCTGTCCTACATACCTCAATTTAGTTTAGACTTTTATAGATTTCCCATTTCAGATTCTTCACTATTCAAAAAGTCTGGACCAGGTTCTTCCTTTTCCATGATGTCTATCTTTCTACATGGTGGTAACATCTCTGAATGCAGCAAAGCAGGAAGCAGGTGTACCTGCAATGGACACAGCTCATTATCTGGACAGGACTTGGCAGCAGGCCACCTGACAGTTGCCAAGTCAAGTGTAGGAAAGTGGGGGGGGGGGTTAAGGACATGAAGTATCAAGTTCCTTTTGCTGACCACATGCTTCAACTCAGGAGTAATTGTGGCTCACCAAAACTGTGAGGAAGCAGAGTCAGATTTCTTCCCCCACTCTCTTTCTGACTGACTCCATATCTGTCTCCAAGTTGCTTAGACATTTCAAGTAGTCTGTCCCAAACAGATCTGGAGATATCCTCCCAGAATGCATTACCCTCTAGATATTCTTATCTCAGCAAATACCCAACCAAATATTGCAATAAGAACCTTGAGTGTCTCTTGACCCTTACTGCTTTTATTTTCCTAATTATAATCCATAACAAAAATACAGTAACATTGTAACACAAATTATAAAGGTCTTATTAATAGAAAACTTAGAGCGAAGTTTTGGGGTGAATGCTGAAAGATCAGAAAAACAGGACAAGCCACAGCCAACTTCACCTTGCCAACTCCCCAGCTGACCTTGTTTCCTCAGACTGAAAACCTTTGAGTACTCATCGGAATGGATCTCAGCTGAACTGCTGCTAAAACGCCTTTAGTTCCTGGTCTTCACGCCTTATATAACTTTGTGGTTCCTGCCATCAATTCCTGGGATTAAAAGCTTGTGTCCTGCACAAGTAAAGACATGAGATCTCAAGTGTGCCACCATGTCTGGCTCTGTTCCCAGTGTGGCCTTGAACTCATGGAGACACAGACTGATCTCTGCCTCCCGAATGATAGGATTAAAGGCATGTGTGCCACCACTGTCTGGCCTCTGTGTCTAATCTGAAGGCTGTTCTGTTCTTTGATCTCCATATAAGTTTTATTTGTTGCAGCACAAATAAAATATCACCACATGACACTACTGTCAAATTACCTGCCTCTCCCTCAATCACTGCCTCCTCCAGCTGTCACTATCACTAATCTCTCCCAGGTCTGATTCTGTTTCAGCTAAGTCTTTATCTCTAACCTGTTTAGTGCCTTGCAGTGAGAGTAAGTAATCTTTTAAAGATTTGATTCTTATCATCTGCTTCTTTAGTGATATCTATAGCTTTAGGATTAAAAGCAAATGTTTTATCATGACTTTGTTGTAAAATATTCTAGAAAGACCCAAGGTCTTCCTCACAATATAATAATATGGCAGTTCTTAAAGCACATATTGAGCAAGTCTGTCAGGAAAGATTTATAGTTTCTTTAAAGAATCATGAGTACCCTGATGCAGGGAATCAATAGTGTACTACTAACTGGTATGAAATAAGAGCTTCATGGCTTGCACATAAAGGACTAATAGAAACTAATCAACTTAAAAACGGGAAAATGCATGGCACCAGAACAAGTGACTGAGCATGAAAATTTGATTTTTTTTATTTGTGTCCTTAACTGATGATTTTGAAAGCTTTAAATTGCAGTTTCCCAGTAGGAACAGAGAGCATAGACACATTAAATCATTCCATGTGAACTCGCAGGTTCAACCACAACATGAGAATGCATCTCAGACAAACATGCATCTGATTTTCAGTTAAATTTGAATTTTGTGTTTAAACTACCCAGAATCACACTTCAAATTCAACATAGACATTTTCATCATTTAACCACTACTCAGCTATTGCTTATTTTACTAATAACAAGATGTCCAAAGAATTGCTGTTGTTCTAATATATTTTTAAAATATTTATTTGGAAGGTGATTAGAGAAAAACAAGATTGTATGCATTGAATGAGTGAAAGTCATGGGCCTGAGGATTACTTATATACAAAGTAGGAGAAATTATCCCCCTGCAACAATTAAATATATTGTCTCAATATCTGAGTGCTCTGGTCCTCATAACAAAATGAATACAGACTCATCTGTGGGACTAATTTTAACCTGATTCTGTGCTACTGATATTCAACACTTTTAAAAACACAGAAAGTAGTTTATTGGACTTGAAAAATAATTTTCATGAGACACATTCATATAGTTTTTCATATTAAAATGAGAATTAATATGTAGCACATAGATCTTATTCGTATATAAATCAGGAAGTACTACCAGTCAACGTTCTTGATACATTTCCTGCCGACTGTGCTCTTTCCTGCATATAATGTCATCAAACTAGCTTGTCATCATGGGATTAGAATTCAGTGGAGTGTAACATTCCTTTTAATATTACGAGTGTATCTCCTTGACATACTCAGCAACATTATATTCCACTGAATTCTCATCCTGTGGGTTTAAATGAAGCAATGCCAGACGTGTTCAAATACTGACTACCAGATTGTTCTGAAAATTAAAAACAAACAACTGAATAAAAGGATCAGTGAAAGCGGGCTCATCACACATCGTGCAAACCTAAATGCTGTGCATGTGTCTTCAGTTCATCATTTCACTGGCAGCTGAAAATCTCTGGCCTTCTGCTCCAGAAGAGAGAGAAAATTCTAGAATATGAAAGTTCTTCTGCTTGCTACTCTAGCCTGTTTGGTGTCTGCTACTGAAGAACCCTTACCGGTACAAGGATGGGCTTTCAGGGGGCTTATGCAGGGGCAGAAGTGGCTGTGGTGAATTTGCCACTTTTTGACCTAATGATTAATGATTTGATGAAAGTATTGGTGCTCCCCTTTTTGTACTGTAATGTAGTCTCATGTCTTAAAATTTTTGTTTCATTTTCAAGGTTCTAATGACCTCATTTGAGCTTCTTATATTGTCTTATTACATTTTTATTTGGAAAGACGGTAAAAAAAATCATTTTAAAAAAATACCATGTATTTTTCTTAATTTCATATGTACTTTAGCATAATTAGCCATATGTTCATAGTTGAAGATTAATGTAAATTGTATAAAATATTTCACTGTCCCTCAAAAACTCAGGGGTGAATTTTGATGAACATAATAGAAAATTTAAATCAATCTAATACCTGTATGACAAACTTATTATGTGGCATGTATTTGAGGCATGGATCTCTCTTTGTTTTTTATTTTTCCTACTATGGACAATGTGTCAAATAATACTGATATGAATTATAATCCTATAATGTTTCCAATAGTAAGAGTTATTTTTTGAGGTGTGTGTGTGTGTGTGTGTGTGTGTGTGTGTGTGTGTGTGTGGTTACCGCGGTTCCCAAATGCTGCAGCAAAGGTGAAGAAATCAGAGGTAAAACCACCCAACAGACAGTTTTAATTCCTTTTTTGGATAACAGTGATTTCTCAGTGGATAATCGTTCATAATGCATTGCCATACAAAGATGTTTTATCATCCAAATATGCATTGGATGTATTTACACATGAATTTTATAATGTTTTCTTCTAGATTATTTATGTGTATTAAAGCTGCTTGTAATATGAACCTACAAGCTATATTTTACACTGATTTTTACTCTATATTTTTTCTCAATCATATTTAGTATTATATAAAATTATTACCTTTATTAAGTAAATATATCTATATATTTTCAAATAATATTCCAGGCATTTTTGGTGAAGGAACAAAAATATACAATAATGATGTTATCACATTACATATATAATCAATTTTTATAACACTCATAAAAATAATGTTCTATTTCTTTAGTTGAAAATCTATAATTTGGTTAGTTTTTCTAACCATTGTTCTATTTAAAATTTTTACTAATTTTATTTTGTCATTTTATGTATGTGTGTTTGCTCTGCATGGTTGTTTATGTACATGAAGCCACCACAAGGGCCATATGTTATCCTCAGAAATGATGTTACGGGAGGTTGTGTGCCAACATAAGTTGCTGGGACTCGAACCCAGATCCTCTGACTGGTGAATCAAATTCATATTAATGTTTAGATTTCAGGGAATTTTCATACCATCTACCTAGCATCCAAAATTGAGAGTGTGACGGGAGAAAATAGTGAATTCAGGATGTTGATGCGTGAAGTGAAGTTTTTCAAGAATTACACACTCATGAGCATGACGTTCTATGTCAGGTAAGAAAATTTAACTCAAGTAGAAGAAACAGTTTAACTCAGGAACAGTTTGGTGAAAGGGGACTCAAGGCATTGCCAATATGTTCCTGAAGTGAGAAGACAATGTGGATCTAATCATATTTCAAGGAAAGCTGCAGTTGAGGGTCACTGTGCTAAAAATGTCAGACTTTAGTCCTCAGTTCCTGATGTTTTAATTTTCCTATTAAAAGAGTGAAAATACCAACTCAGGGAGTGAAAAATACATGTGTGAATAAAACTGATGTTTGCTGAAAGTGAAATATTGATGAATGTGAATATAAGGAAAATCTGAGATAATTTAATTCAAAAAAGCAGGGTTTATAGCCTCACCATGAAAAATGCTTCCCTTCTTGAAAACCATCCTGATAATTGGATACCTGCCATTCATCAATGAGGTCACTGGCATAGCTTTTGTGACATGGGAAATCCTATGGACTCTGAGTCTAAAGCCCAATTTTGTCTACACATCTTGCTGGGTACTGAAATTCCTTCTACACCTTAAATGAATCACCAATCAAAAATACTATTAATGAAAATATTTACAAACCATGGAATAGCATGTCAGAAACAGAGACATGGCATCTATCATGTATCACTTTCAGCAAGATTATTCTTGAGACAGAAGCACACGTAGTATAATAAATGTTAAATAATGAGTGGTTATTATTTACTATATTGTGTTTAGGAAAAATGGGAAGTGCCAACTACACACAGTTTGGGCGGACAAGTCTCAAATTAAGATTTGTACTACGCTATGTGAGTATCTCTGGTTGAGAAGTGGTGGTGTTACTTAAACTTTCTGTAACCAATCTGATCTTATCAGGAGAATTTTTAGCACATAACTGATCTTTTTTGTCTCATGCTACAGCATTTTTTGACTTTGCAAAATGCTTCAAAAATAGGCAGAATGAATTTATTGTTGGGACCTGGTTTTTGCGTGATTCCATTCGTCATTTCCCCCATATCTACACTTTCCATCCAGTCATGGGGGGCAGATACAGACGTAAGTAAATTCTCCATTATGTGCCTTCCACGATCATGGAGAAAAAATACACATATGACTCTCTCTATGTGGTACAAAAACAAATTAACAAACAAAAAATAATTACAAATTTTTATAAATTTGGTCAAGTACAGAGGCATGCACATGACTTTTGTATTTTATGTTAGAAGTTATGGGAATGTTTCCCTGATTCAATAATTTGATGCAAAAATGGTAATATATTTTGTAGTGTCATAGTTTCAGTACTGGGATTATTATGAAAGAATTGTTTGACAGTGTTGTTTTAGAAATAATACAATTAAAAATTAGTATTATTATTAGGTGTATACAAGTAACCTTATATGGACTGAAAGAGTTACATTATTGAATAAATATATATTACATTTATCTTATGAGTTATTGTTATTTGCATAATATAATATATAATTTATATACAATATATAACAATATAATGAATATAACCATGTGATATAATCATTGAAAAATGGCATGAATTTGAAGGAGATTGTTGAGGGACATTCACTACAAGTATAAGGAGGAAAGGGAAGTTGTAAAATGATATAACAATATTAAAATCTCAAAATAAATAATAAGTAAGTAAAAAGGAAAATCTACATCATGTTCTCATGAAAAAAAATTATTTCTTCCCAGTCCCAAGTATTGTTTTTGTTTTGATACATTTTGTCTCGAACACTACCATTGTATTGGAAGCTAATTTTATTAATGACTTGAGGAACACACAGATTGTGACTGCAGCATTGGGTATGTAAATCTCATATGGAGAGAACTTTTTTCTGTTTGTTAATTGCAATATAGCTGTGTCCCTGAATTTTTTTGAATAATGCACTGTTGTAGAAAGGTGTTTGCTTATTTGTTTTCAAACATAGTTCCAATTGTGCAAAATTCATGTTGAATTGTACAGAAAATAATATTAGTAATTTTAATAGTCTTGATTTTTAAATCACCATCTTAGAAATATTGGGATGAAAATTTATGTATTGATCTGGAGAAAGAATGTTTGACATGACTTCAGAATGATTTGTCTGACTGACATCATCATTAGGGAGGGTGGGAAAAGGTAGCAGGATTTACCAACTGATGACAATTTGATGAACTCAGATTATAAGGAACATCTCTTCTGACCCTTCCTCCATGAAATGCAGCAAGGGGACCAAATATCACTGAGGAAATGTGGAAAGACTATGTGAACCTGACACGTTACTATGAAATCTCTATCGGAAATATTCAAAATGTCTATGAAGCAGGTAAGTCAGTTTCTGTAAACTGGCTTGAAATTAGAGCAAATCACAAAGATTCTTGTTTTCATCTCAGCATTGTAAAATCCTTACAGAAAATATGAAGGAAATCCAATTATACTTTTAAATTTTCTTTTTTTTTTTCTTTTTTTTTTTTTTTGTTGCACCCCACAGATGCTTGTCCTAAATGGGAGCATTGATCCCGAGAGTTGAAACATGATATTACTCGTTATTCTTGACTCATGGGAATTAAGTTTTGAGGTTCATTCAATTGTGTAAACAAAGAGTATTCATAGTTGGCACTCAGGAACTTCTGCATACCCTCTTGTTATTGAAAATCATTATTGACTTCATGTATGATTAAATGCCTTGATTTCACATATTGCCAAAGTGTTTTCAGTAAAGTACCTAATGTGCATCATGCAGTGGATTCTCCCAGGAGCTGAAATAGTGGCTGCCTTCATCACTCTGCTGTGAATGAGTGTAGTTTGTGAATTTTGAAACCTAACAGCTAGAAATTTACCAAGTTCCCTGGGATATCAGGTATTTTATTTTTTCTCTGTATTTTTTTTAAGAAAATTTAGAAAAAATCTTAAAGGAATATACAGTGTTCAGTGTCCCTGAGGTAGTGGATTCTCACATGTTTTTGTCTGAACTATCTTCATTTCAAATGATTGTAGAATTTGTTCACAAAAAACATTAAAGTACATATGAATATGAATATATATGCATGCAACAGCAATTATAATGCAAGCTTGTACAGCCACCTTGGAAATCAATATGGCGTTTTCTTAGAAAATTGGGAATCAATCTCCCCCAAGATCCAGCTATACCACTTTGGGCATATACCCAAGAATGCTCAATCATACCACAAGGGCATTTGCTCAGCTATGTTCATATTAGCATTATTTGTAATAGCCAGAACCTGGAAACAACCTAGATGCCCTTCAACTGAAGAATGGATAAATAAACTGTGGTACATATACACAATGGAATACTACTCAGCAGAGAAAAACAATGACATCATGAGGCTTGCAGGCAAATGGATGGATGTAAAAAAAAAATCCTCCTGAGTGAGGTAACTCAGACTCAGAAAGACAAACATGGTATGTACCCACTCATAGGAGAATACTAGTTGTGGAACAAAGATGACTGGGCGGCTACTCACAACACCAGGGAGGCTACCTGGAAAACAGGACCCCAAGAAAGACACGGGGATTGCCCAATGACGGAGAAATGGATGAGATCTACATGAACAGTCTGGACGTGAGTGGGGGTAATGAGGGGCGAGGGTTGAGGGAAAGAGAACTTGGGGGAGCTAGAGATCCTAACTGGATCAAGAACAGAGAGGGAACACAAGGAATGTTCATGGTAAATGAAGACCACATGAGAATAGGAAGAAGCAAAGTGCTAGAGAGGCCCACAGAAATCCACAAAGATGCTCCCACAATAGACTGCTGGCAATAGTTGAGAAATAGCCCGATCTGACCTACTCTGGTGATAGGATGGCCAAACACCCTAATTGTCGTGCTAGAAACCCCATCCAGTGACTGAGGGATGTAGCAGGAGTCTTAAAAGTCTTATTAATGAAATCAAACCTGAGGCCAGTTATTGGGGTGAACACTGGAAGGTCAGAGAGACAGAAACAGCCACAGCTATCTCACTTCGCCAGATCCTCAGCTGGTCTTGTTTCCTCAGACTGGAGGCCTCTGAGTCCTCATCCAGAATGGGTCACAGTGAACTGTTGCTAGAAGCCTGAATGCTTAACCAGCCACATGCTTAACCAGGCCAAATGCTTCTCCAGGCCAAATGCTTCTCCAGGCCAAATGCTTCGAGTTTCTTCACACCTTGTATACCTTTTTGCTCTCTACCACCACTCCCTGGGATTAAAGGCTGGCTTTCTCAGATTAAAGGTGTGTATCACCGTGCCTGGCCGTTTCCAATGTGGCCTTGAACTCACAGAGATCCAGAGGGATTTCTGTCTCTGGAATGCTAGGATTAAAGGCATATGCTACCACTGCCTAACCTCTATGTTTAATGTTGTGGCTGTCCTGTTCTCTGACCCCAGATAAGTTTATTAGCATACACAATATTTGGGGGAACACAATACCACCACATTAGGGAACTGGATGCAGATATCCATGGTCAGGCCCTGGGTGGAGCTCCGGGAGTCCAATTGGCGAGAAGGAGGAGGGTTTATGTGAGCAAGAGTTGTTGGGACCAGGGATGGATGGAATACAGGGACAAGTGGCCAAATGAATGGAAACACATGAACTCTGAACCAATGGCTGAGGGGCCCCCAACTGGATCAGGCCCTCTGAATGGGTGAGATAGTTGATTGGCTTGATCTGTTTGGGAGGCATCCAGGCAGTTGGACCGGGTCCTGTGCTCAGTGCATGAATTGGCTGTTTGAAACCTGGGGCTTAGTAGAGACCCTTGGCTCAGCCTGGGAGGAGGGGACTAGACCTGCCTGGACTGAGTCCACCAGGTTGATCTCAATCCTCGGGGGAGTCTTTGCCCTGGAGGAGATGGAAATGGGGGATGGGCCGGAGGGAGGGGGGTGGGGCAGGAGGGGGGAGAACGGGGGAATCTATGGCTGATATGTAAAGTTGAATTATATTGTAAAATAAAATAAAATAAATTTAAAAAAGTTAATGGCAGAATTGTTTCACAAAATGAGGTCATAAATATGCACATACATAAATGTGTGCTGCACCAATTGATTGAAAAAGAGCAAGAGGGGACATATGGGAGGACTTGGAGGGAGGAAAAACTGATATAATTATATTATAGTATTGAAAATAAAGAAATAAAAAACAGTTGCCACCAGTCACAAAAAAGGCTTGAAGCATCAGTTTTGTATTATCAATCATAGTACTACCTAGAGAAGGGTGGAGACACTGCTTGCAACCATCGCAATAACTAAGATCCCACCTGTCAGTGAGGTGCAGGGAGATCCTGTCTCAAGGATAGAGTATAGGGTGATGGAGGAAACACTCTTTTAACACTTAAATGTTTGCAGATTCATATATATCCATGCAAACATGCATGGTTTAATGCACACACATACAGGAGTTAGGATGTCATCACTTGACAGGTGATGTTGCTCCATGCTCTGAGGAAATACAGAGAATTTCATCAATTTAAAAAAAAAATTCATATAATATATTCTGATTACTGTTTCCTCTACTGCAACTCCTCCCAGATCCCCCCTACTTCCCCACCTACTGAAATCCACACCCTTTCTGTTGCTTTCTAATTAGAATACAAATTAATGTTTAATTAAATACATAAAACCTCATACACCAGAGTGTTCTGTGGGTGTGAGTTGTTGTAAGACACACAGGATTTTGGTTGAGACTGAAATAAGAGAGAGAAAATGACAACAGCATTAGCCATGGTAACTTGAAAGAGAGTGGAGGGTGAGATGTGTGTGTGCATCTCATAGGGCCCAACCCACCTGTTTTCATAAATAGAGACATTGTCCCTATCTTTATGGCATTCAGTGCTGGGGTTGATGCACAGGGACACTCCAAGATGTTGTTTTCTGATTGGTGTTGATTTAAAATCATATTTCAATATACAAAGAGCTACAGACAAATAAAAGCCCTAAGAGTGGAAGATCTGTAGTCCTGTTATCCTTTTCCTTTCATCTAGTATCCACTTATGAGTGAGTACATACTGTATTTGTCCTTCTGAGTCTGGGTTACCTCACTCAGGATGATACTTTTCTAGTTCTATCCAAATTGTATATACATGCCACATTTTCCTTACCATTCTTTGGTTGAAGGGCATCTAGGTTGTTCCCAGGTTCTGGCCATTACAAAAAATGTTGCTATGAACATAGTTGAGCATGTGTTCTTGTGGTATGATTGAGTGTTCCTTAGGTACATGCCCAAGAGTAGTATTGCTGGGTCCTGAGGTAGATTGTCTTCCAATTTTCTGAGAAACTGTCCATAGCTCCAGAGAGGCTAGTTAAGAAGAATGACCCCAAGAGGGACACATGGATTGCCCTGGGAAGGGGAAATGGATGATATGTCCATGAGTAGACTGGGAATGAGAGGGTAATGGAGGGTAGGTGATGGGGGATGAGAACCTAAGGGAATGGGATGGTTGAACTGGAACAGGGAGGGAGGGGGAATGCAATGAAAGAGATACCATGATAGAGTGAGATACCAAGGGGATAGGGAGAAACTGGGTGCTAGGGAAGTTCTCAATCCACAAGGATGACCCCACCTTAGACGACTAGCAATAGTCAAGAGGGTGCCTGAACTAGCCCACCCTGGTAATCAGATTAGTGAATACCCTAACTGTCATCATAGCACCTTCACTCAGTTTTCAGTTTGACCCACAGGTAGGGTGAATGCAGGACTGGTCCAGCCTGTCTCTCTCTGTGGCTGAGCAGGATGGTGTGTATAGATGACCCAGACCTCCCCATTCCACCAGAGAGAAGCACACTGAGCCAGGAGCCTTTTCAAAGCAGGAACTAACTTTATTGCATCATGACTGGACTTATATAGGTTGGGGGGATGGGGGGATGGGGTGAGGATAGCAGGCCAATGAGATGATGCCATCTCAGCAGTTACTAGGCAGAGACGATTCTAGGTTGGGTAGAGCTGAATCACTCATATGTGGAAGTCATGTCCCAGGACAGGTTCCCAAACTCAAGCTAGGCTCAGGAAGTTACACTGGGCCTCACCACTGGGCCTTATGGGGCCCAGCACCTCCCCCTTTTGTTTCTTGTAAGACATGGCCCCTGTCTTAGGTTGTCTCCCACTTGGAGATCTTACCCATCATTGAGTACCTTGTATGGTGAATAGGAGAGGTGCTCCATGACCTGTCTTAGGTCCTCTCAGCCTGCCTGAGAGCTTACCTGTCATTGGTCGAGTGGAGAGCAGAAGAAGGTCACTCATAGGAGGATACCCAGCCATGAGAGGGACCAGACTCCTGAGTGGCTAATCTTTGGTAGCATACATTGACCTGATATATCTTTATGGCCTCTAATCTCTGGTGGATAAATTGTGTGAGCTCATAGAACACACAAGGTCTAATGGTGAGAAGGGGAATAAGGAGCAGGAAGGCTCCAAGGAGGGGAAGTAGGTAGGGTAAGGATCCATGAAGGCCTGTTCA
>CABHPR010138002.1:0-38178 GCA_902168415.1 Peromyscus melanophrys
TAAGATAATAATGCTTTTAAATGGGATCTAATAACCTAGCAAAGACATGAAGGTAAGAAGCAACATTCTAAATAATCTTTCTAATCCTATTGCCAGGAAAGCACCTAAGCAATTGGTAATCACTGAATAGATGAGTGAATAAAATTTGAAGGGTTGACTGGTCAAACCCAATACAACAATAGCACATGGCTGATACTCTTAGTCTTATTCATTGTCTTTTGAATACATGTGTAAATTCTGTAATTTGGCTATCCAGTTTTCAAATATGTATAAATTTAAAGAAAAATAGATATCATACCCAAGTATGTTGGTATCTGCATAAAATTAAAGGGAAATTATTTTTGAAACTGATAGACACATAACTCCCAATAACCCCATTTGTCCTGAAGGGAGCATCCACTGCCTTCACAGTATTGGTGTTCCTTATGTCAGCTGAGATCATCAAGAAACACACTTCACAAGCCATTGTATAATTAGCAAGACAAGAAGGTATGCACGCTCTACATTTATAAAACCAAACCTACAACAAAATTGATGGAAGACTTGGTACTCAACAACATAAGCTCTCTGCTTACTACACCAACCCCTGTATCTGTGATTCCTGAAGCCTCAGTTCCATTGCAGTTCTGGGGTATCTGACAGAAGCCTACGTGGAGATCTTCTTTAGGAAGATTCTCCTTCTCACCTCAGTGATCATGACAACTCAGAGTGATAGCATGATAACATGCTCAATTTATAAATAAGTAAATGAAATTAACACAAAAGAAGCAAAAGGGGGCCATCTACCTTTCAAACACAAGTCTTGTTTTTTCACAAAGCCATTTATAATGAGCAAACCCCTAGTGTATATATAAATTAGTGCATTGGATAATGAAAATATAGATCTATTGTGACCCTTTTGAGAAAAATATAGACATAAGAGTTTGAAGGAATGGTTTCCTAATGTGTTAAAAATTGGAAGATTTGATGTGTCTTAAATACTATACATATGATTTGATTTTCTTTTTAAAATTGTGTTTCCATATTTTATAGAACAAAATGATCAATAGCTATTTCTATTCACAAAATGGCCTTATTTTACCCTGCTCAATTCCCAATACTGAGATAAACATGGCAGGCATTGCTAATATTCAGTCAGCTAACTATGCGAATGAAGACATAATAGATTGAAAGACTCAAACCATACACAGCTAGTGAATAGTGAAGATAGACAGGGGTTAACTTTCCTAGAGTCCTAATTAACAATTATTATTTATCCTAATCTGGTAATGTGTTTACAGAATAATATATTGAATAAGTTGGATTTTGCCCCTGAATGGTGAGCAAAATTTGTTGCTTTGCTAGTAAAATTTTTCTGCCTGCCCTCTTGGAATTACACATGCAGAATTCCCTCCACTAACAGTGCTTCTTTGAACTGGCTTTTTCTAGAGGACTTGTACATAGTGATCTATAAATAGCCCCATAGGCCATCTATCCCATAGCCCAAGTTTAATTACTAATATAAACCTTACAATTATTATTGGGATGACATGAATATGAACCTTCTTTCCTAGGGTCATTTGAGATTTGATCTAAAGACAAGCAGAATGTATACTTTTTCCCCCAAAGATTTTAGAAAGAAAAGTGACCATAACTTGATCCTTAAGCTTCTAACTCATTAATTAGAGTTGTTTCATGATGTAGTGCCAAATGGCACTACAGACATATTAAAGTTTTATGCAACACACAAATATTTTATACTAACTTGTAAAGGCAACTGTGGTATATGGGATAAAATACTACACTGAATTAAAAACTCTACATGATACATATTCACAAAATGTTTACAATGCAGTTCATTTTAAAGACAAGGTCTATCAGATTGCTACTCTTTTTAAACATTTTCCATATTATTAAAGGCACATATGACAATTGATGTCAACTGTTGATCCTTTTTAGAAGGTTAGGTTGATTATGTGAAGCCATTTCTTCTACACATAATTGAAGTAAGAGTCTGACCTCTCTGGCTGTTATGTCAGGAATACATTAGAGGACGTTTACAAAGATGGAGACTCTCATCTCAATAGTGTAAATTGAATCTTTTAAGGCAGGACAGAGATTAGAGCTTGGTGAAATTAAGAACATAATGATAGATTGAGGAGAAGTCTTTGAAATGTGTCTTGATTACTGGGTGGTCATTTAATAACTAAGAAATTGATTGGTATAATGTTAGATGTATTGGCTTTCAGCAATCTTGTGAAAAAACAAACCTTAATGCCCTATCTTCCCAGCTGACTATTTCCTAGAAGAAACTGAGGATCCCTGTTGGGCCTCAAATTCATTTTTGTTCTATGTGTTGCAGGTGACATGGAACATGGTGGTACTACCAAGTTCTTTTGTGTTGTTAAAACATGATCTGTAATTACTGTTACTGCCTTAAAAGATATTTGACCATGTTCTAGGAGCATGCAATTTCCAAAAGCATACACCTTCCTTGTCAAATATATTCTTTTAATTTTATCTAAAGCCAGAAGTTTTTTAAAATTTAGTGCTGAGACATAACAATCAAAAATAAGTATCTGCACTAGGATGGAAGGTGTTGCTTATTTGGGGGAAGCAAAGTCTTCCTGTAGAGTTTGGGAACTTTAGACCCATCAATGATGAAGAAAAATAAAACAATGTATAATATATTCTTTAATGTCATTTTCAGTAAGGTACCAAAAGCAAAGTTAGCCTGTCACCCAGGTTGTGAGTTATTTAAAAGGCCAATAGAAGAAAATAAGGTAAATCTGATAATAACATGAGTCTCCCCATGGCATATAAAAGTATGCATCCCCATGACAACAATAGAAAGATTACTATTTACTTTTGCAGTATAACCAAGTGTTATATACACGCTAGGACTGAGTGTATATAAAGTTTTTTTAACAGCTACAAAAAGCTTACAAGGCAGGTAATATCATCATATTTTTGTAGAAAGAAAAGATGCAAGCAAGTTACACTTATTGCTCAGCTCATACATACATAAGATGGTAAAATCGAGGTCTGAAGCTGGTTTAGCTGTTTCCTAAGCCTGTACTCTGAAGACTAATAAGGGTAGGGACAGAGTGATTATAACAGAATTAGAATTTTGGAGTTGAAATGTTTTCTCTATGTTCCTTAAACCCTGAACATCTGGATGACTTCTGTACAGGATCTCTTTTCTTCTAGGAGACAAAAAGTAGGGCTATGAATCATGGAAAATGAAGCATTCTGACCTCCAGGCACATAGTACACAGAATTCTGTCTTTCAAAACACTTAAACTTCTCCCCATTATTTAGTAAACCACTAACATAAGAGCTGCTATAGGTTATTCACAGTTGCAGTCAAGGTCACAAATCTTTCAATTTAAAAATAGATAAGAAGATCTGAGTGGACCTGACTCAACCTCAAGAAGCCATTAAATCCGAGTCTTGTGACCAACCACAGGGTAACTCAAAATTTGAAATGTGAGAGGCATTTGGCCACAGGCTTTGACATAGAGGGAGGTCTATCATCTATCTATCTATCTATCTATCTATCTATCTATCTATCTATCTACCTATCTATCTCTGTTGAGGTCCTCCAGATAAGAGTGAGTGAGAAAGAAAGGACCTGAACCAACACCTTCAAGAAACTCAATACCAGCTGATCTGAGGCACTGGCGTTGTTTTAATGTGACAAGTCTCCATAGGTTCATGCTTCAGGCCTGGGCCCAGCAGTGGGGCACTAGTGACCAGTAACTGGGGCCTGATGGTTCTAACTTTATCAAAAGACTAATTCATTTCCTCCATAGCAGAATGGACTATTGGAAGGTGGAGCCTAGTTTAAGGAAGTAAGTCATGAGGTCAGTCTTTGAAAGGTGTATCTTGCCCTGTTTTCTTCATCTCTACCTTTACTTTTTCCTTGTCCCTAAGATGAACACCCTCCTCTGTCATGTGATCCTACTGCAGTGATGTTCAACCTCATCACAGACCCACAGCATAAGACCTAGCTCACTGCGGACTAAAAACTCTGAAAGACTGCATCAAAATCAACCATGTTCCCCTTAAATTGTCTTTCTCAGATGTTTTATTATGGTGGCAAGAACTAATCCATGTAGGAAACGATTATTCTGTATAATCTCGAGAAACCACAGCAACCAAACCCCAGCCAAGAACCTAATCAACCCTTGACCAAACTTCTAATCTACAGAAATGTAATCTAATAAAAGGGTATTGCTTAAAGCAACCAACTCTTATAGTAATTGATTACAAAGTAATAGCAGAAAGGGAGAGTTTCAAAATATATTCACAGAGCAGCACTGTCAAACCAAGATTAGGATTTAATGAAGTTTCTGTAAGCAGACTGCTAGAAGATATTAATGAGGTGTAAACCCATGGCAGGTCCATTAAATTGACCATGTGAACTTCTAGGAAAACAATGATAATCTGGTTAATAATGATAAACTGCCTTAGTGTTTTCAATGTACTTCTACATTTGTTTATCACTTGAGACTTGTTATGACTCAATTCAGTAGAAAAAGGAACTATTATTATCTCTCCTGACAGCAGAAGACAGTGGTTCTCAACCTTCCTAATGCTGCAACCTTTCAATGCAGCTACTCATGTTGTGGTCACCTCCAACCATAAAATTATTTTCATTGCTACTTCATAACTATGATTTTGCTACTGTTATAAATCATAATGTAAATATCTGATATGCAGGATATCTGATATGCAACCCCTTAAAGAAGTTGCTACCCACAAGTTGAGAACCACTAGTATAAGACCTGAGTAGGGAGAGTCCATGAATGGCTCAGAACAGCCACAAGGATTTGCAGTGAGATGAGGTGAGCAGTAGATGACAATTATCTTTTAATTTCTCTTAAAAATCTCATTTTACTTTCAAAACCGACAATACTTTGACAATATATGGAATTATGTTCCTCTTTCTTTCTCTCTTCCTATTTCAAGAAATAAAAGAATAACTATTCATTAGAAAGTTATATATATGCTATAACAGATCTTATAATTAAAATACTTGGAATAATGATTTTCTTCCCATGTCAAACATTACTACCACTTACAAAATATAGACACTTGAAAGATTCCTTTAAAAAAATTTGACCATGTGTTGTAAAAGTTTGAAACAAGCTCTGAAATGAGTGAAGGAATATCATGAAAATTTTCCTACTGCCAATGAGGAATTGGTTAAAACATCTGTAAAATGGAATTCCATTAAATTTTATGCATATGAGTGATTCTTGTCTGTATACCATATGGTGCATGCCTGGTGCCCACAGAGACCAGAAAAGGGTGTAAGATCTCCTGGAAATAGAGTTACAAATAGTTGTGAGCTGCCATGTGGGTGCTGGGATTCAAACCCAGGTCCTCTGGAAGAGCAGCAAGTGCACTTAACCACTGATTTGTCTCTCTAGTCTACATTTTACTTTTTAATATAAAGCACTGATTACCAAGAAAATAACACTGAATTTGATTTTATTTTGTACAATAGCCTGACTGAAGTGTCCTTAGGTCCTATATCAGAGAAACAGGGCTGCTATTGAATATCTAAGAGTTTCTGTGAAGGTTGAGGATTAACTACACTGTAAGGATCTCATTGTCAAATCACGCTTTGTCCTCACTAACACAGCTGGGCACCTCTGCATTCTATATTCGTTCATTCTACACATCTTCAGTTCATCAGCCAAAGCCACAGCTCTCTCAGTGTTCCTGACCACCTGTTTTGACTTCAGTAGCCAGTGCTAATTAATGTCCCTAACAGCACCCAGACTTAATCAGGTATTATGTGGGCTGAAGAAAAACCCAAGAAGCCCTTGTCTTCTCTATGTTAAAACTCTAACTGAAGAAAGCTGAGACAGATTGCTCTTCATTTTCTCTTGAGGGCTGTGAAAACACCAGACTTTTCAATCAATCCTTGACACCTTTAAATTTCTAGCCAAAGATAGTGAAATAAAAACACTTAGATTCCTTTGACATGCTTACAGATTTAGCCACTTTACTTGGGTCATGTGTTGAAGCACCTACCTCTATGTCATTCACTTCTTCATTTCCTTCAGGTCTAAAGACCAAAACTAGGATTTCCAACAAGCCGGAGCAACCTTGGTCTGCCCTGAACAGTTACAGTGAATATGAATATTATTACTTCTGTCTGTTGTCATGGATGGAAACTGTTCTATTTAGAGCCTGTGGGTGGTGATTTTGATACAGTGTAATGATCTTCCAAAACAACAAAAACTATTCATCAAAATGTGAAGTAACACAGTTCCTTTAAAATTTAAAAAAGAAAAGGAGTCTTTTGGTCTAATGCTGTCAAAATAATTGAATTATTTCAGTCTTTAACTTACATGCACACTTACTCATTTTGACAAAGCTGCCATTTATAATTCCATTTTGCATTCTTCTTCTCAAAATGTAACAAACCATGAAATATCTTCCCACACTTCCTTTTAGTGTCTTAATTTATGTTTCTTTTTTTTTTATAACCAAGTGAGGTTGTTTTCAATAGTGCAAAGATTAAAAAACATTTATTTTACTGCACTGATAGAAAATGGAAAAACTAAAATCATGTGAAAAATTTTAATAGCTCTTAATGACTAGTATCTACTGTAATACTAAGCTTTACACAGGATTAGTGTCTGATAAAATATATGGGAGAAGGTCTATATATAGGTGGACAAGCTGGAGGATTTTGGAGTTTTACTTAACCAACATATCTATAAAATAAAATAGCTTTTTTCCAAGTCCTAGGAAGGAAAAAATGAATGTTCAGTTACATAGATTTAATTTGAAACACTAACTTACACTGAATTCAATAATATTAAAAAATGACAGACAACAATAAGAGAAGAAATAAAGTAGCAGTTTTTTTGGAGACTTAAGACATTCTAAGTAAAAATATCAAGATCTTGCCAAAATCCTGTTAGAACCAGTAACAGCATCTAAAGTGTGCTGAATAAGATATTAACATATAAAGTAGTTTAATATTCCATTTTCAAATAATGAAAAAGAAATTAATCCCTCAAACCATTTATCAGAAAATTCAATACATTAGTATAAAATTAATGGATATCATTCAAACATTCTATAAAGAAATAAATGAAATATTATTGAAAAAATCAAGGGAAGTACAAATGTCATCCTTACCCCTATTTATATCTGTAGGTCAACATGCTCAATACTGTGGATGACAGTCCTCTCAAAACTGCTTAGTAATTGTATGTCATTCTCAGTTTTGGGGGAATATAATAAGATGATTCTATCATGTACATGAAATATCAAGAAGCCAAAAAAGCAAGAAGGTGAAGCATCAGTAATTGAAGCAAAGTGATAATAGTATTCAACAAAAAATACACAGGCAAATATCCTTGAGACAAAATACATATGCAAAAATGCATATGCAAATGCCCTTGAGAAAGAAAAATGAGGAGCAAGGAAGAAATTCACACAAAACACACCAGCACAAACGTCTACAATTCAGTGGACTAGCAAACAGTAAGTTAAGAGGACATTATGAATTGCAATACTGCTTGGGCTGAATGGTCAGGCTGATACTCTAGAACATTCCTAGCAAGTAGATACATCCGATTTCCATAGGTCAGTTATGTCTTCCCCCATGGCACCAACTTCTGAAAAGAGATATTTTAGCCTGTCAGTGGCAACTCCATACCAGCAACCTTGCTGTCTTTATCAGTATGTCCAGAGCTGTTTCCACCTCGTGTAAGGCTGCTTTCCTTTCTGTGAGCTCTGTCTGGGCTTGTAAATAGTTAAACACATACAGGTGCTGAGATGGACCCAGCAGAGGAACAGAGTTGAGGGGCAAGTGAGAAGGAAAGTACCTATGAATAGATGGAGTGGAAAGAGGGAATTTGTATGAGTTTGGGCTCTAGTGTGAGCATCTTCCCCTCACACTAGAGTGACTACTGAAGAGGAGTCAGAGAGTAACCATCCCTAAGTACATTTACAAGCCAGCATCATACAATGAATAAAGTTTCCCAAGAGGCATGTTTAAAATGCTAGTATATTTGGATGGAAATTGTTGTGGAGGAGTGCTAAGAAAGATATGTTATCTTGGGAGGTAAGGGTTTGGTTAATTCTCCCAAATACAGGATCAGGCATATGGTGGAGTGATAGCCTGTCCTTGCTTGTTCTTTTAATGGACTTCCTTAGGACAAGTTCAGGTTCACTGAGAAGAAAGTAGAGTAATTCCACATACATCTCACCTCCTCCCCATACATAGCCTCCTCCATTTTCCACATCCCTCACTACATAGGTTCATTTGTTGCAAACCATGAGCCTACATCCACACAGGATTATCACCCAGAACCCATAGTTTACATTGAGATTCACTCTTGGTGTTGTACCATATAAAGATATGGACAAATTCATGGTAACATGTATCCACCATTATATTATCACATGGTATGGTTTCACTACCCTAAAGATCTTTTGTGTTCTGTCTAATCTGACTTGTTATTATTAAGAACAATTTGTTACAGATATGAGACCATGATGAGAAAGGGTAAAACACTGAATCTTATTGAATTGATTCTAACAATGTTACTTATAACTATAATTGCTCAAAAGCTTATAGCATTGCCAAGTGAAATAATACAATGCCTAGAACTTGCTCTGAAATACTAAAGGAAAAGTTTTGGCATACCATGTAAGTTATATTGACCAACTTCCACATATGCCATGATCCTGTTCCTTCATACACAGTTTCACACTTACAGATACTGCTAACTTCCATTTTTGTTGGTTTGGCTTTTTTTTTCAACTTTCTAGGAAGAAGCCAAATGCAGGCAGAGATTAATGGAGGCATATGAAGGCTTCTTGGATTAGCTGCACATCTTTCTTTTCATTGTTGATGGTTTGGATTCCATAGCTAAGTGAAGGGAGTTTCTGTTCGCTTTAGCTGAGGAATTTAGCTCAATCTTCTTAGGTTCTAGGGAGAAATGTTGAGTCCATGAAGATGTCCTGTACCAAATTTAAGGTGGTAGCTCTTCTTCCAAGCCAGCATTTCTCAACTTGTGGGTCATGACACCTTTTGGGGTCAAATGACCCTTTCACAGGGGCCACCTAAGACCATTAAAAAACACAGAGATTTACATTATGATTCATAACAGTAGCAAAATCACAGTGGTGAAGCAGCAATGAAAATAAGTTTTGGTTGGGGGTCACCACAACATGAAGAATAACTGTATTAAAGAAATTGTATTAAAGGGTTGCATTACGAAGATTAAGAACCACTGCTCCAAGTGAATCCAAGCCTATTTTCAGGTCCACTGGCTGTGCCATTTTCTTTGCCCTCTCCCGTTGGCTTGGGTATGGTGCCTTTGGGATCACAGTGTCCGCCAGGCTTGTTCCTGAGGATGACTTCCCTTTGTAAAGTTAATAGCTGGCTACTTTGCTTGGCAGTCAAGTATTTCATCAAATGCCAACTTAGGATCCCTTGTTTCCCACTGGGACATTTCATGCCCCACCAAGAGAGTTTGGCCTATTTGTGAGTTTCCCTGTCACCTACCCCAGTCATCAGAAAGCTGGCCAAGTTGTAATTACTGAAAAGTCCATTATTGATTGTGTTTGACTTTCTCTTCTTAGTGCTTCTAGGTATAAGACTGTTCATTTGCATATGTGATAAATAAAAATACATAGTTACAACATCTTCTAGAGAATTTGGTAAGCAATTAAAAAAATATTTCCCCAGGACATTACCTGGTGGTGTATGTTGTGCTGTTTATGTTAGCCATGTAGCCTAACAGTCAGGATAACTCTTGTCTCACGTGGTAGTTACCGGCCACTTGTAGCTATTAAGTACACTAAAGTGAGTGGTGAAAACTGCAGTGAAGACCACATGAGCTGTAAAGACAGTGCGAGCAAAAGTGAATGTAGAAAATACCCCAAGTATAGTTACTTATTCAATTAATAATGGACTCACTCATTCAAGGGTCAGCTGTAGTGAAGAGTTGAGTACATTCAGTTTTAACTTCAATGGAGCTTAAATACAAATAGATAATATTCAAATTTATCTTCCTCCATAAAACTTGGCCTTTCACACAAGTACTATGAATATATGATATATTATATTTTATATATATATATATATATATATGTATATATGTATGTTTGTATTTTCTTCTCAAAGCATACAGTCACGACAGTATCCCAGGCAGGGTGATATGAGCTAGGAGCCTGGTTCATTGCTTAGAGTCTCACAGTGTAATAAAATAACCACTGGTCCTGTGAGACTGTCAACACTTGAAATGTGCCAAGTCTGAACCAGGACATGTGGTAATCAACCCGAATTCCAAAGACACTGTAATACAAATGATTGCTTATTATCTCATTTGTATTCATTTATGTTTTAAGAAGTTTAAACTTGAAAAAGACCATGAAATGAGCCAGTCAGTACAATTCTGAATGCCTAAATTAGAATCGAAGATGAAACAGTTACATGATATCACTGGATTATAAGTATTGGTGTTGTTTGCAGTAATAATTTCTAACTCTGAAGTGGTATCTTAAATACTTTATTTTATATATTGAACTCATGGAGAAATACATCATTACAACATATTATTTAAATTAACTTTACCTATTCTTTTTTGAGTGTGGTTTCAAGAAAAAACATGATCACACGTGGGAATTATGTTGTATGTGTAATTGTCTTCTATTCAACTGGTGTTTAACCACACTGAGGGGGGATTTGCCTGCTCAGAAAAACAACTGTGGAGAAAACAGACGAAGGGACTTGGAAAGTATGAGACACCTCAGCCCCTCTCGTATCTCTTTTTTGTTCTAGAGGAATCACTTGCATCTTGAGCTACAAGCACAGGTAACACGATGCTCTGGAGTGGCGGCAGAGATTAACCAGAAAGCCAGATCCCTCTAGTCACAGAGTTCTCACTTACTGAAACATGGCGGGGCGGGGGGAACATCCTGCAGAATTGCTATCTCCTTAGATGTAAATGTAAAAGTGATCTGTTGCTCTGTGCCCTCTTTTTCAGATAGTACTGTAGCATGGAGGCCAATATGTGCCACCCTGGCACACTGTGAACCTTGTTGCCATTATCCTTCATACAATCATCATGATAACTACTTCTCTAAGCAAACAAAAAGCGTGAAAATTATAAAAAAAAATCCATAATTTTGGGGAGATTCTAAAACCAACAATAGCTCAAAGAGAAATTTAATACTAATGAAAACAGCCAGAAGGCTGACAAAGAAAGAAGAAAGTTAACAAAGAAAGTTCTAGACAGGTTCACATGCAGTAGAAATATATAAAAGAATGAGGACAATTTGGTTTGGCACTTCACATCTCTCTCAGTTGTCTGACACTGGGGTATTATTTTGAAATCACCTGTTTTTCCAACAAACAATCTGTTACAAGAGTCATTAAAACACCAGTGATTAAAAACCAAGCCCTCACCTGGCTTGTGCTGCAGCTGATTGTTTTGGTTTTTCTATGGTGGCAGTGAGTGGGAGGGGACGTTGTAGATTTTGAACAGAGGGACTCTGTGTAGCCTCTGGCTGGGCAATACCAGGCACCACACCACTTAGCCCATAATGACACGCCATGGAAACATAGAGACATGATTATTCTCCCAAGTATCTGAGCTGGTTCCCAACATTCCTGCCTCCATCCCACACTGAAAATCGAGGCAGATTAGAGGCCCTTGGACATCCCACTTTTGTTCTTCCCATCATCCTGTAGGATGGTTGCTCTAGAGTGGAAAGCTGAGCAGTGTCTTCGCTGTCTAAAATGTGCAAACCGAAAGTGTTCCAAGGCAGCACTCATTTCTACCAGCTCAGATATTTTCCAATGTAAAAAGAGGTTCATACCTCAGGAAAGTATACAGAGTGGCAAGAAGTTGATCAGCTTCAAGAAGCTGCCATAAGATACAGCCATATAGAAAAGTGTTCAACAGCAAAATCATTTGTTGAAATGAAATATGTTACAAAACAGTGACATTCCAGTGCCCTACACCCCAAGAATGCACTGTCACCTCCCTCAGTGAATATAGTTAGGCTTAGCTTTGCTGAGGCTTGTGGGATGCAATGTCATGAGTGTTTCACAGGCGGAGGCGACCAAAGCACAAGAGATTCTAAGAGCAGTGAATGAACAATGGTCTGAATTGGCTGAAAGTGTCCTGGATGATAGTAGCATAGGGAGAAGGGTCTTGGCAGAGAGCAGATGGTTCATGCCAGGGGATTCATTGATGAGCATTTGGTTGATGTATTGTTCAAAACTGTGTGGAAAGAAGGAAGTGCCACTGGGAAGAGATGTGTGAGCAGACTGAGCGGAGCAAGAGGGGAAGGTCTGATGGCCTTTAAGTCTAAGGTGGAAGCAGAAGGGTGCATTGTTAGAAGCTAGGCAGAGGAGACATAAGGAAAAACAGCCTGCAGAACAACCTTGGAAACTTATAAATGTTGACCGAAGCAAATCACTCAGAGTTACCTATTTCCAACTTCTGTTATCCCCTGGCAGTGCCTCCCCTGGCCAAGGCCAAACAGAAGCCAGATGGCAAAGGAATCTGTTCACATTTTTAGTAAATATCAACCTCCTGGTACTCAGAGCGGAACAGAGAAGGTGAGGTTGGAATGCATCAGCATTCACCTAGTAAAGCTAAGCTCTGTGGAAAGGCGACCTACAGACTAGAAGGAGAAGGAGAGGATAAGTACCGCCTGTGCCCTTCACCAGCTTGCTCTCAGACTGTTTCCCATTGCCTCCATATGAAAAGTTCACACTGTAGAGAACAGAACTGTTTCAAGCATCCGCACAGATGAATTGCAGCAAGAAATGCCTAAAGCAAGGACTAACAACAGAGATAAGGAAGACACAAGTCCATGGGCAGCTTTAAGAGTACATAAGAATTCATCAACAGAAAAACACTGTTGTTTGTAACTGTTCATTTCCAAAATCCTGGGATTTGGGCTAATCCAATTTTTGATTAAATTTTGGTTGAACTAATCCTCAACTATATATTCATTAGATGAGCAAAATAGGCTTTAAATTTTCTTTTTCTGACTTAGACATGTACTAACCTGAACTATTCAAAAGCTTACCGAGTCTCTGATTGGCCATTAATCAGAAGAATATGTCCCAGCCACTTACTATAAGTTTCTTAAATGTGAGAATTTTTTCCCAAAATTTTCTGATTCGTCCAGAGGTTTGAATATGAAAAAATATTGGTAATTAAAGAATAATATACTTTTTGCTGTAACTTAAGTTTTAAAATCCCTTTGAGTTCCCCGCACCCCAAGGAATTCGGAACAGCCTGTGGGTGGCTCAGCACATCATAATGAGCACAGATTGTTACCACAGTTTCCCTGCATCTTTCCTGGCCCAGTGGCTTTCAGCTGTGAAAGAAGACCATTGCCCACTATTTCCTGAGCTCCTGCCTAGCTTAGTAGGAAGTACCCATCTCCTCCAATTCCGTTCCAACTCCTTCAGCTCCCTTCAGGCACTTGCGTCCTCTGGAAGAAATTTGAAAAAGCACAAAACAAAACAAAACTTGTTTTATTGTTTGTTATCTAGAACTCAGCAGGTGAGCAAAGAAAGGAGACAGGATTAGTACTATATCCGGGGAATCAAGGAAATGACAAGGTTCCAAGCCCAGTTAGGAGCACCAACCTCGGGCAAGATAGCAGCTCTGCCTTTCCCGCACAGTCTCCTAGGCTCAAACTCTAGGAAGGCTTGAGCTTCAGACTGCTTAGAAGAAACGAGGAAAGTCTAAAGGGTGACTTACTAAACTCTAACAACAAAAAGGGGAACTCCCTGGCCCTGGGGTTAATGAAAAGTTCTTTGGGACTTTCTTTCTTTTTTTAATATTTTTATTTTATATTTAACTTAATTTCACATATCAGCCATGGATTCCCCCGTCCTCCCTCCTCCCAGCCTTTCCCCCCAACCCACCCCCCATTACCACCTCCTCCAAGGCAAGGTCTCCCCTGGGGAGTCAGCCCAGCCTGGGGACTCAGCCCAGGCAGGTCCAGTCCCCTCCTCCCTACACCAAGGCTGAGCATTGTGTCCCAGCATAGGCCCCAGGCTCCAAAAAGCCAGCCCATGCACCAAGGACAGGTTCCGGCTCCACTGCCTGGGGAGCCTCCCAAACAGTTCAAGCTAATCAACTGTCTTACTTATTCAGAGGGCCTGGTCCAGTTCCATGGGGGCTCCTCAGCCATTGGTTCACAGTTCATGTGTTTCCACTAGTTTGGCTATTTGTTTTTTCCAATCATGGTCTCAGTATCTCTCGCTCATACAATCCCTCCTCTCTCTCTCGCAGATTGGATTCCTAGAGCTCCACCTGGGGCTCAGCCATGAGTCTCTGCATCTGCTGCCATCAGACACTGGATGAGAGCTCTACCCTGACAGCCAGGGTGTTCAGCCATCCAATCACCAGAGCAGGCCAGCTCAGGCACTCTCTCGACCATTGCCAGTAGTCTACAGTGGAGGTATCTTTGTGGATTTCTGGGAACCTCTTACATGCTTCCTTGAGGGGTCTGTGCTGTCTTCTTGAAAGGACTCCCAGCCACAACACTGTTCATCAGCTGTAGATAACAGCTGTCTCCATTCTTTAGTAGCCCCCAGACCATTTGGTATAGGCATTCAGTACCCACCCTACATGCCTTTAAACTGTAACAAAACCTTTATCTACATTCTTAATATTAGCTTCCATTTGATGAATTTTGGTTGTTATTTTTGGTTTTCTTTTTCTCTTGGGTGCTTTCATAATACTAAATGTTTTGTTTGTATGTCGTCTGTGCTTTATCTAATCTTTATCAGAAGTCCATTAGGAGGTAAATGTTAAAGCTCAGTCACAAACAGAGGAGCTGAGTTTTTAAGAGATCGTCTTATCACAGGAGGGTTGTAAGTAACAGCACCAGAATTGTCCATGTACATTACACTGTGGGTCGTCACACATAGGTCATCAAAGGGCAGTGTGCTGGATAAAGGAGAGTACTCCTGAACTGGGGAGATGCCCAGACAGTAAAGTGCCTGCTGTGCAAGCCTGGAGACCTGAGTTCAGACCCCCAGCACTCACATAAAGGCTGGTGCCCTGTCGCACATCTATAACTCTGTAGCAGGGCTAAGAGTGGGCAGATGCACTGATCCCCGGAGCTTCCTGGCTAGTCAAGCTAGTGGTCTCCAGATGAATGGGGCGGTTCTGTCAGGAATAAAAGTGGAGCACAGCAAAGGCTGTCAGTCAACCTGTGTTCTCCATGTGCATGCAAAGAAGGGTTTAAAGATAAAATGTAAAGCATAGCACAGCTAGCAAACTGTTAGAATACACACACACACACACACACACACACACATACACGCATGCACGCACGCACGCACGCACACACGCACATGCACACACTCACACACTATCCCTGAAAAGATCACCAGACATGGTAAGCAATTATCTCCAAAGTGGAAGCAGAAATTTGTCAGTATGACCACAGCTATGCCTGGTGTGTAGACATAACCCATCACATCTGCAACCTTTATCATCGGTGGAGAATCTGCTCTGACTCCTGGTTTCCATGGCTACTCCTCAGGAGGGAAGAGGAATCACAGGAGCACACTTCTGTGATATACTCCATGCTTGAGAATTAGCCCTCAGAAATGATCAGCTGACATTTCCTAGAGATGATGAGAGGCTGTAGAACCACAGCAGCCCTTGAGTAAAGAGTACTGCCTATTAAATAGACCATGAAAGCCTCAAGTTAGTACCCCCAAAACAAAACCCCATACACAAATTTTCACCACCCCCCTCCAGTGAATCTAAGTTTGAAGATCCTGTCATAGAGCACCCATGGCTTTTTATCACAAGGCTTCTAGGTTACATGCCCCAAAACAAATGTTAGAGATGAGGTGACTGCCAGCTCCATGTGAGCAATGGGACCCTCTCTTCTCAGTAGATAAAAGATAAGTAAATAAATAGGTAGATATAGAGACAGATAATTCCATTAAAACTCAGAATTTAAAGGATTTTTTATAATTTGCTGTGTTAGGTTCAGAATTTTACATTCATTAAACTAGACTTAAGGCCTAAAGCACAGGTGATTGACCCACAAACACAGAATAATTTTAAAATCCTAAGAATCTTCAGCTCTCTCAGAAGAATACAATAATGTATCCCTTATTTCTTCATGCAGTTATTTTTGTGAATATTTACTTCCTACTTTAGACAGCAGAAACAGAAAAGACAGTGTGGTACCAGTCTTCAAGAAGGCTTCCCTGAGAGTTGAAACTGAGTAATGAGTTGACCATACACCAGAAGACACCAGGGCACATACAAAAAGGGCCTAGCTCTTCTTGGGAATCAAGGTGAGGTAAAGAAGGCTTTTCAAAGCCTGGTGGGACCTGAAAAGGGGGAGCAAGCATTGGCTGATGTGGTGGCAAAGCATGGGCCTACATCTGCTCAGCACAGGGGTCTCCTAATCAGGGAGGAAGAATACAACGGAGACTAGAGTTGGCAATAAAAGTGTGAAAATAGATCTTCTCTGTGCATCTGATCTGGCCATTTTCTCATTGCATCCCAATGCAGTCCCATAGAACCAGGTCTCCAATCCCTAGACACCACCTTGACCAGATGAGAAACTTGCTCTGAAAATTTCACTCTGGGCATGATACAGACTTTGTTTCACTTATCTGCACCATATTAGGAGGAATTTGCCCTTTGATGCTTATTTCTTCTATCTACACCCTCAGCTGAATTCTCACTCATTCCTCCACTTCTAATGTCATGCAAACAGACTCTAAAAAGACAATTTGGTTAATTACAAGAAAAAAAAGTCAGGCCTGAATTCCAGACAGAAAAAGTGCAAAGGGCAAGGTACAGTAATTACCAAGATGTGGTCCCTGCAAATTATCTTCATATGCCATAGTCTTCTGACAGTATCTTGAGATTTGCATATTTGTCAGAGACAGAAAAGAACCAGGGTAATGTTGGAGAAACTGTGTCTTCAGGAAGAGACAGTGGCAGGGAAGAATGCAGGAATAGAAGACCCAAGTTCCTCAGAGGATCCCCTACACACATGCACAATGGCAGCTAGGAGAGGGTGGTCCCAGGCCTTCTGTAAGTACCACAAACCTCCCAGCAGACAGGCAGTAAGTGAGCACGGTCAGGCTGTAGGGGGTAAACCAATTTGTAAAGCCTGGAGTAGATGCTTAAAAGAAGATGAGCACTGTACATATTCACTAATTCAGATAAAGAACTAACAAATCAAGCAGTCACATTCCCCCTCAAGGATTGTCACGGCAGGCTGAGAATTGTATGTATAAAGACAGACAGCCTATATGATGCCAAGCACCATGTGTAATGGACATGTCCATGTTAGATTTCCACAGCGAAGTACCAGTGAGGTGCTCTAGAAGTTCAGTTCAGACAAACAGGAAGGATGCTAAGAGATTTGTCGTTCAAACTCAACAGAGGTATGCTTTGCTCAGCTTTGTTTTAAACTTCATGTTGTAATGAACAAATATATGCTGATAGTTGAGAACTAAGATCTAACAAGGTGGAGCTAGCCTCAGACCTCTTTACTCCTATATGTACAAATTGGAGGTAATTCAGGAAAATAGTTATAATGCGTGTCTGTGTGTGTGTGTGTGTGTGTGTGTGTGTGTGTGTGTGTGTGTTCTAGTAGTTTGCTAGCTGTGTTGTGGTTTACATTTTTAATTACTCTTTAAACCATTCTTTTAAAGAAATGAATTATATTGTTTTTGTTGTTTCCTTTTTCTGTTTTGGGTTTCAAGACAAGGTGTCATATAAGTCAAGCTGGCCTTGCATTCACTACATAGCTGAGTCTGGTCATAAACTACTGGTCCTTTTGTGCTATAGGCATGTAGCACTACACTTAGATTAAAAAGAGTTACCATGTTGTTTGTAAAATAAAAATGTCTTGGAGACATAGGAGAATTCAATATAAGAAATTATACTTTGTGGTTTACATAGACAACCAGAAATCATGCACATTTTTATATTTGACCCCCTGCCATTCTACGACATAAGCAGGCTGATTTTTATTATTCCCATTTTCTAGAGGTAAAATCTAATCGTCAAAGAAGCTGAATGTCATCATGAAGTTGACATAGATAATGAGAAACCATGAGGGCAACAAACCATGTCTTCTGATTCTTAGCTGCCACACCGCTATGTAGAAACATGGTATTTAACTGCTAAAAAGAGGAAAACATCTGCTGCTTTTCAAGTCAAAATGAACAGGTTTAACAGTCAGGTGCAATTCAATGGGAGAAAGAGTCAGGAAGGTAGAGGGGATGAATGGAAGCAGGACAATCAGAAGTGGAGGCAAAGGAACTGAACTTGACACTAACTCACTCGGAGCACCTGCGGATGCCTGCCTGGACCATCAGCACCCTCCTGCCTAGACTAGGTTAACATTGCTTAAAGATGTGTCCAACAATGTTGTTGCTGACATTATCAGGACTCTGGGAAAGCAGAATATAATATTGGTCTCCAATTTGTACTTAACCTAGTTGGTGCCTCTATAATTCTAAGGGACTCCAGTTATGATGATCTCATCTTATTGTTTGGAGGGCCTTAGGATAGATACGTTGTTATTTAATGGTGGCCTACACTTGCAGAAATAGCCCAGAATAGCTCAAATTGTATCCACTCTGCTCTGCTTTCCCTACTTTTTAAATAAACTATGCAGTTTAGGTCCTTCACAGAACAATAGCTATTGCTTGTATGGCGTCAGTGAAAAAGTGCTTGATGTCTGGGCCTATTCATTGCATTGTATTTATTGTAATAATGTCAATAAGGCAGTGTTTCTATGGGCCAGCTGCATGGGGCATGGAAATGGCTTTGTTTCATAACACCCACACTGTATGTTGTTGTTTTGCTATGGTGGTATTTTGTACATGGCTCTGGTTCTACCAAACGCTTTTGACTTGAAGAGTTTCTTTACAAGATTTATCCCCTCTTTACTCTGCCTCTCCTGTAGCTGTAGTTTTTTAAATAACTCATATTGAGGTTCGATACTGCAGAGTCCATGAAGGGAAAATTCTGTTTCCGGGGTAATTCTAATGAGCTACTTGACTTTAAAATGACTGCTTGTGTATTGTCCTTCTATTTCATTATAAACTCAGGTTGGACCTTGAATTTTAAGGAAGGAATCAGATTGTTATCTCCCCAAATAAAATAAGAAGTCCCATGAAAATGTTACAGTACGATTCTGGAGTGTACAAAAGTTACTTGGGTTATCTTTAACTGTAACTACAGTAACAAATAATTTGAGGCGGGATTATTTGTAAGGAATCAAATAACTCCCTAAAATAGAGATGGAACTTAAGATGCCTGGAAAAAAAATGTTTTACATGTATCTCATTCATCATTCATCCCTTCTACATGCACTTGTGGGACACTGCAGACCATTGTGCTGTGGATAGAAAGAAAAATAAAATGGAGGCCAAGCATTTAAAAATTCTTTAGAAAAACTATATTTGATCTTGATGTTAATTCGTTCCTTGCCAAAATTATATTAAAACAGCACGTACCAGTCCAAAGCAAGTACGTTCTGTTCTCTGATTATTTTGATAGAATTTCTTGCATTTTAACCAGGAGACACAAAACCAGCAAGCTGAAATGCAAATATGTTTTGCCCAGGGGACACATCCCGCTGAGTCTTATAAAATCGCTAAGAAGCGATGAAGACTCTCATACAGCATAAGCCTGCCTCATCAGACAGCTTTAATACTGAACAACAGTTTACCCCGTACACTGCTTTAAATAAAGTTGTCTCTAGAGGGACAGCTTTACTTGCGTGCGTGGACTGCACAAGACGTGCCAAACCCTTGAGAAGACACAGGGTACTTTCGAGCACAGCGCCTCCCATACAAAGTCACCAGAGACCATCTGAGACCACTGCAGAGAATGGGACCTGACCCTGGCGTTTGCATTCCTCCCCTTTTCTCTGATCGTCTCCTCCTTTTTCCCCTCCCTCCCTTTGTAGTTTGCCTTCGAAGGGACAAGTATTTGCCCAGTTTCTTTGGGTTACAATATGTTATCCCTAGTGGAAATCAGAGGCTTGAATTCAAAAGATGATCACTCTTGACCTTTGACCCCGGTGCCTCCCACCCGGCAGTTCTGTCTCCATGGAAGTGAATAGCGAAGTGGAAAAATGGGAGCAGGCAGAGTCTACAGCTATTCACGCACCACCTCACCCCACCCCACCCCCAAAGAGAGTGAGAGAAAGATGAATGAATCTCATTCATCAATAAGCAGGCGATGAAGAAGAATGGTCTATTGCCTGAAAAGCAAGCTCAAGAAGGGCCAAAAGAGAAGGAATGTCAGGGGGAAAGAGACAGGGGAGTAAGGAGGTTAGTGAGGAGTGCAAGTTACAAATTCTCAAAAGCAAAAACTCCGGATAAAAAGCTGTATCACAGATTTCCCCGAGAGGAGTATCTGCAAGGAGATGGCAGTTTCAGACATGAAAATTTGTGACTCGGTGCACCCCTTCTTTAAAAAAAAATTTCAAGGAGCCACTAAAGGAAAAAGCAGGGAATCTGGTGAGAGCTGGCTGATACTGGACAGAGGTACCTGCTGAGAGAGCCAAGGCTGGAAGCTGAGAAAGTCCAATACTGCTACAAAGAAACACTTGTACATACCCAAAAGCCAGTTAGACTAGCTAGAGCAACCTGACTGCCACCAGCGTGCCTGAACGTTTCCGTATGCCTTGAACCAGAAGATAAGAGAAGAAAGTCACCCAGATCTGGCTGTCCAGATAAATGACTTGCTGACAGCAGAGTGTCTGACAGACAAAGCATCACATCTCAGTGGAAGAGTGTCAGAAATGTGGTGAAGACTCCAGCATTCAATTGGATCTCACTCAAATCTAGGGAGAGTCCAGTAACTGTTCCGTGATGAAGATAATTCCTCTGCCTCCACGAATACAGACATTCCCTAACACATTGATTATGCATCTTAAAGCCCGTTTCTGTTTTGCTTTGCTTTGTTTTGTTTATCATATGAACGCTACCTCTAAAACCTTAAATACTCTCAAGAGTTTTTTCTTCTTTGTAAGTCAATGTAATCACCACAGGCTCCAGAGAAAATATGTTACAGCAAGAAGGTATTTTTACCACTTCTCAGTCTATTTCTCCTACACCAAAAAGACATACTTACATCATGATGAGTGGGTAGGGATTATGCTTGCAAGAAACATGTCCTCCCGCTTCCTTACTGACATATTCCAGTCACATTCATATAGAACTCTAAGATTCTTTAGCAAAAATTTGGCACTGGTCCTAAATGTCTTTTTGCTCTGTCCCCCCCCCCCCCCCCCGCCGCAGCCCCTTCATCTCTCTTGACACTTTTCTGACTGCATTTTCTAGAACTGTCAGATTTCAAGCATAGGAATACAGATGAAGGAGGTAATGGATTCTGATGGGAGGGAAAAAAAAGAAAAAGAGCCTGACAATTGACTTTGCAAATTCACAAAAGCTGAACTCAAGTAGAGACCTCACTGAATTCTAGGGTACACATATCCTTATCTCTGTCAGGGGCAGGGAAATGGGATACCCAAACATCCCAAAATGGGACAGAGCCGTAAGTGTGGGAGAATCCACCATAGAAGGAGCCATCAGAGGCTCTGCCCTTTGTCCCACACTAAGAAGGAAACTGAGATGAACATATAGCCAAGACTTGCGATTACCCCTTCCTGTACTGCTTCCTCAGCTCCTTCCTTCTGCTCTAAAGATTCCCATGAAAAACATCAAAATGGGGACTCAAATGCACAGCCAAGTAGACTCAATTCCTTTTGGACCTCCGCCAGATTCTCATTAGGTCCTGGACGTGTGAGCCAGTGCTGATTTCCATAGCTGATCTAGCCTAAATCTGCCCTTCCTGAAACACTAGGCTTTGTCCCTCCCTTGCAGTATTTAAATGGGGATTTGCGTGAGAGCTCTACCAAAGGCACCCTCACTGTTCATTATTATGAAATGGATGGGTTCTAAGTCTTCCTCCCTGAAAGCTCTGACAGGGTGAGAGCACGCTGGGGTTTCAGAATCATTGCTTTCCATGGCAGTTCTGCTTCAGAAGGAGAGCTGGAGTTGGGGGGGTGGGTAGGTTGCAAAATAAAGGAAGAGTGTTTTTCCTCAAATTCACCTCACTTCATGTGGGAGTAAGAGGCCATCCGTACTCAGGAAAGGCTAATTACATAAATCAGATGCCCTGGCTGAGTTCCCCATCCCCTGGGAGCAGGGAGAGCTAGGAATAAATGAGGTCTTCTAGGAAATGAAAGAGGTCCTTTGAAAACAATGCCAAAGCCAATACAGCTTAGCTTGCCTTTTTTTTTTTTTTTAATAGAAGCAGGAAAATCTGGACCAAGGATAACAAAAGTAGCTGACTTTTTGTCTTCCAGAAGATTTGGATATCCATGCACAATTTATTTACCTCTTCCTTGGTGTATACTTAGCTTTTCTTGGCTCCACAATTCCTGGACTGTTCAGATACCTCAATACCTCCTCAAAATGAAATCTGGTTTATGGTTTCACAAGACCATATTCATAAACAGGATGTCCCAATAATAAGCAGTTTTGGGGTAGCCAGGAACATGATGGGGAAAAGTTATGAAACTGAGAAGTGGGAAGACCCACCATTAGTTCAGCCTTGCCAGTCACTAGCACGAAGTCTTGGATAGGTGTCTTGCTTTCTGGAGCCTTAAATTCCTCCTATGAAAACACAGATTTGACAAACACTAGTAACAAACCCCCCACAAGGACTGGTTCTAGTTTTCCATACATGTCACAAGCAGTCAGCCCTCAGATGACAGCCTGAAATTCAGTCTAAGTATTAATGGCACATGAGCCAGCAATTTTGAATGTCAAATTTAAATGTGGAGCTTTGATGGAGTTTCATGTTTTCAATATCTTCCTTGTGGAGAGTCTCAGCCCCATGAAGAGTTCATTCCTGATCTTATCCCTCCTTGTTGACGCTGTCTCATACTGAGCCTCTAGGCTACAGCTTCGGAGAGCCTCTTAATTCCTCAAATGTAAGTGTCTCTGGGGAACAGGAAGGTATTTATTCATAATGTAGCAATAAATGTATCATTGGTTAGATTCTCAATTGTTCCAGTAAATCACCAAACAAACATAGGGAAAACCTTTCCAGGAATGCCTGGATGGCAAGCTGATTTAATTAGACTGGTCATAATTTTCTTTCAAAAGTTTTTCCTTTTCCTTTCATGTCTGACTAGAAGCAACAAATTAAAATGCATTCATGCCTGATTAAGAACCCAGACTAACTACATTTAATATAGGTGGCTCAGTTTGGTATTTTCTGTGTGTGACATGGCTTGCCACTCTGCCGTTAGTCCTCAGAGTATACATTAATATGTCCCAGGCACACCAATATTTCCCAATAAGAAGAGCCCAAAAACTACTGACTAACAGCAAAACAAGGAACAGAACATGCCCCTAAACCTCTCTCCCCGATCCCCTACATAATTCCCTCTACCCCGGCTGCTCTATGAGGATGGCTGTGTGCTGGAGTGGGAGGCTGATCTGTGTCCTTGGCGGTAGGAAGCAGCTTCACCTGACCACGGAAACTAAAGTCGCTAGTATTATACAGTCTCTTCCCTTTTATCCCAAGAGTATTGCAGGGTCCTTACTCCAGGACCCAGCAATGCCTTTGTAATTTTTGCTCCTTTTGACCTGCTTTTCTTACAGCCTATAAAATTTTATCTCATCCACCAGGAGGAAGAGCTACCTCTTACTGAGTCAATTCATTGTTTATTGTCATGAATTTCATGCCCTGAGTCCTCATAGCTTTGGAAGCTCCAAAATTTATTGCTATTTAAAAGTCATGAATTTCATTCTCACTCGGCAATAACCACTCTCTTTTCAAGGTCATATTATCTTTTCTCCTAGCTGCTCAAAAGAAGAAAAGTGAAAGAAACTATTGACAAAGAAGAAAAAGAAAACGCAGCCCAGAACCAATCTTGCTATGTCACATGATCATGTCACAGACTCGTGAATGCATAAACCCAAACACACAGACGTCCATGCATCCATCCTACCAGGAGTGAGAACTTTCTCAAATCACCTGACCTAGATACACCAGAACATCTCAAAGGACTGATCATCTGTTTCATTCCCTTTCCATGGCAGCTTATACCAGGCTGCCTCAGGTGCTGGGATTTGAAGATCAGTAAGGTAAAATAATAATAATAATAATAATAATAATAATAATAATAATAATAATTCATAGGCAGAGCATGGTATGCACCACATTGGGTTGATCTAGGCACAATTAGAGTCTCCCACCCTAAGATAGGGTGAACACGAGGCCTTGTGTGGAAGGCACATTATGACCAAGTATAGGATGGCTCGTGTTCATCTCTTACCTCTCTCCAATGCAATGACTCTCAGTAAGTGTCCTGAAGCACAAACAATGCTCTAAGGACTTATAGCACAAGAAGACATAACGTCATAACCCATTGCAAGGCTCTAAATGTAATGCCTCATCCTGACATCGGTATTTTGACACCTGATTGGCTCAAAAGAAGATCATATTGATGCTAGACCAAGAAGTTTCCTTATCATGTCCATTAAAAAGCCACGTGAAGCTGGGACTGAGGGAGAAAAAAAATAGCGTCAAAAATAGACACTGAAATGGAGCCAGGAGCAGAGAACAAAATGAAGATGCTATACAGTTTTGTGCATCCTAGAGAGCTAGGATGCCAGGGGATGGTGTTTTATGTCATTATCACACAAGAGAAAGAGGTCTTGGTTTAAAATAGCTCTGCTGCTGAGGATGAAAAGCTTCAGCGGTCTTATCCATTGCAAGATCCTGCATGCAAGACCAGGCAAGATATGCCCACTGGTGGAATAGTGTCACGATGGTTATGAAGGTAACCAATTGTTTTCTGATTGGAAAGGAGGCCTACTCCAAGGAAGGGATTTATGCCTGGTACTGTAAACTGGTCAAAATTCCATGACTAAGGAGACTATGGGCCCCAGGGGGAAATCTACTATTGCTGTTTACTAAATGGCCATACAGTCAAACTGACTTCTAAATATTTAAGTTTATAACTACGCCCCTCATTAAAAAAATAAAGGGAACAAGTAACAGTGATAAAGAGCTACGGGATCTATAAACCCTGCCAGACATCAAACATGGAAAATGTTCGCTTCATAGAGTAAGATGTTGTCTCTTTGATGGTCAACAATTCGAATCATTCTCCAATGAAAATATCTGCAAATTAAGGTGTGTAGCTAAATAACTCTGTCTCCCTTTATTAGGGAGTCTCTATGGCACATGTGGCTTCTAGTTTTGTTTGAAGGTGCCTCACTTGCTTTTCTATCTAGGACAAAGAGCAAGGTTAAAATATAGGGATAAACAAATGGGAAGTTTACCACCATGAGAATGCTGTGCTGATGTTTTCCTGGGTGACTTCTGCCTCCCTTTGCCTCCTTTGCCTGAGGCTTAGTGGTGGTTAAGTTGCTGAGCCAAGCTTCCTTATCTCAAATCCAGTTTAAATACCAACTTTTTGGAAATTAGTTACTGTTCATTTTTTATCTTTTCTCCAACCACTCCCACCCACATATTTAATATAAAAAATAGAAGCTATGAATCACTGGATACATTTTTAACATCCAGTCTAACTGAAAACCAAATAATTCAAGCAGAAGGCTAGAAATTTCCATTTTATTTAATAAAAAATCAATCTTGACTTTGGAATAGTTATTTTCTAGTTTAAAACAACTTAAGACAAATGTATAAATTACATGAAATGGATAGAAAAAGAATTAGTTGATATTACCACTAAAACCTTTTAACTTCTTACATGGGGTTGCTATGGAAAATCATTTTACATTGATATTTAATATGCTGTGTACCATAGAAATTCACTTTGGAAAACCTCTCTTTTTTATTTCATTTGACTCCCATTTCCTCACCCATCTTGCAGACACCAAACCATCTTGGCAGGCGCAGTCCCGACATGTCTACAAAAATGTATTTTTCCCTGATAACCTTCAGACTTCTGCCTCCTGAAGTCAACATGGTGTGATGGTTAATATTGTCTGCCAATTTAGCTGGATCTAAACTCACCTAGCAATTGAGCCACTGGATAAATTATCTAGTTAACTGAGGTGGAGAGATGCAAAATAAATGCGGGCACAGGATTCTGTAAAAAGGAGAAAGTGAGCTAAAGAAGAGCATCCACTGCTCTCTACTTCCTGAACACTGAGGATGGAATGTGACCAGACACCTCAAGCTCTTGCTGCCATGACTTCCTCATCATGGTGAAATGTACCCTTTAACTGTGAACCAGTTTCTAAGGTTGCTTTTGTAAGGTAGCGTCCCAGCAGTAAGGAATTCATACTTGGCAGTGGCTGCTCAGACATTCCAACTCTCTTCCAGAAAGCAGCCAATGAAAAGTAAAGTGCATCAGGAAAAAAAATGTAATGATCATATGACCATATTTTCGCATATGACCATATTTTAGCATATAACCATATTTCCTCATATGACCATATTTCCACATATGACCGCATTTCAGCATATGACCGTATTTCAGCATATGACCATCTTTCAGTACATGACCATCTTTCAGTATATGACCATCTTTCAGCATATGACCATCTTTCAGCATATGACCATCTTTCAGTAAATGACCATATTTCAGCATATGACTATACTTCAGCATATGACCCTATTTCCCAGACTACCTGGGAGGAGACTGTGGTAACAACATCCAGTCAGAAGTACCTGTAAGACTTGGAGAACCCAGTGTTGAGGGGACAAAGACAGTTAATGGGAGCTGTGTCAGGGTCACCTAGTCTATAGGTAGCATTTCTGTCCACAGCCTTGTAATTCACCCAGAGATCCTTCCTTCCTGTGCTTGACAAAACGTCACCTCACTTGAGCCAGCAGCCTTGTGTCTGTCTTCCTGAACGGAGACTTTCTGACTATGGCACAGGCAACCATTCCTGTGTGAGGACCCAGCTCCTCAATGCATTCCCTTTGAACTGCCCCACATATTCAGGCTAGAATATATTTCTTCAACTTTCCCAAGAATTCTAGGAACCATTCCATCCCCTGCTCAGTTCCTCAAAGATGGGACTGTCTACATGGGACTTTTCTGTGTGCAGGTTTTAAAAGTTGGGCTGTACTCACTCTTCCCCTTATAAAATTCTGCTCTCGGCCAAATTTCTCATAACTGTCAAAGAGTGAAATAAATTGCAGCTCCTATCTGCATTAACAATTTTGATCATTAGTGAGACAAGATTTTCTCTATGTCCAGAAAAGTTATAAGATCTGATGGCCTGTTTGCTGGGGTGAAGGCTTTGTTCAGCCCACTGGGAACCCAGGAGGAACCTACACCCTCTTGGAGTAGAACCTGTCCTCCGTACAGTCACCTGGGGCCTCTGCTTATTACTCAGCCCCTTTCAGTTGGCTGCTGGATTATGAGCAGAAGCTGAGGAATCACATTTGGAAAGCGGAGTGGGGGTGGGGGGAATTATCGCTTATTTTAGCTGTTACTTTATTTTTATCTAGTGTCGTGTTATTCCACAGTCTGAGCAGGATGGAGAAATCTCATTAAAGAAGAAAGAAACTATCTATGGAAGCTCAGCTTTAAGCTGTGAATCATAACCAAACCGTTCAGGAGGCCACATAATGCCCTAAATAATACAATCCCAAGACCAGCTTTCCTGGAACAGACTGTGCGTAAGTATTCTGTTAACTAAAGCAGATTCAGCAATATATCATGGCTCATTACTGCGTTCTGTGTGTATTATGGTACTTTTTGATAAGCCCTGGAGCACCTGGCAGAGGTGAACAGGAATCTCCAGTGCCATGCCAATATTCAATAGAATGTAGCACAATTGGAAGTGTACATTGTAAATTAAAATTGCTATAAGAATGGTCTCTGTCTTAGGATACTAAATAGCCTTAAAGCGAAAGCAAACTCTCAGGTCCAAACCCATGCTACTCTATGTTACTTTGTGATTCTTCCTCAGTGGTGGTGGTAATGTTTATCCTATATGTAACTGAAAACTTTGCACATTGCTAACTATAGTGTATGTTCATCCTCTGTTAGAATGATAGCACTTATTTCTTGGCTGGCACTGATAGAAACCTTGGTAGCACCGATCAGGAATCAGACCCCCAGAGAGGAGAGTTAGTGATAGGTTCTGCTGTCCTTTTGACTTGAAAACCTAGTGAAGGACCATCTGCCAATGGAAAAGAGGATGCTAACAACTATGTAACAACTGTGCAAGGGAATGACATCACTGTCAGAGAGATGCACACCTGTAAGGAGCTGTGCTAGGCAGGCTAAGGAAGGACATGCTTTGAGAATAGATGGCAGCTGTCCTTGGCCATGATGGAGGGAGTGACAGGCAGTAGAACAATGGAACCCTTACAGAAGAAAGTGAGCAGCCCAAGCTAAATGCCTCTCAAGCCACAGAAGAAAACTGAGATAGTCACCACAGAGGACGGACTCTCCACAGCTTGTAACTTCAGGCTAAGAACGCCGAAAATCGAGTGCAATGTTTAGGAATGAGTGTGTGTGAGTGTGTGTGTGTGTGTGTGTGTGTGTGTGTGTGTGTGTGAGTGTGTGTGTGTGTGTGTGTGTGTGTTGCAAAATTATAATTATACGCAGTAAAGTAAATTTAATTTCAGCAAATTTTCATGTGCAGGGTAGGAATTTCATCCTTGTGAGGTGGAAAGATCTTGATGCTTGGAAAGGCCAGGCTAGCTGGATCCAGACAAAGATAGAGGTGTGAAACCTTCAAGTCCCTTTGAATTTCCTTTTGGTTCCCTTTATTGACAGCCTATCACAGCCAGGTGACAAAGAAAACACATGGAGGACCTCCCCTCATTGCTATATCCCCCAGGAGACCTCTTAAGAACAGAGGAGTCTACAGAATGGAGTCAGTGAGTCTCCACGTTAAACAATCACTTACAATCCTTCATGTTTTCAAAGTTAATTCTGACTTTCTCATTCCATGCCTCACATACTTGTCTCTTTCTGTCCCCTAGGAAGCTGCACTTTCTGAACGCTCTGAGTTCAGACTGCCTCAGCTCAGCTCTGTCTCTCTAACCACTGTGTGTCAAACCAGAACACGAGCTTACCCCCACACTTCCATTTCTACACTATAATTTGGAATACAGGGCAATCCTAAATATTAAGAGAACACAAATCTAAGAAAACCGCATTGGAGGACAAATGATTGTGCATAAGAAATTCAGCAAAGCATTTTCCATGATCACATGTGTTACATGATGCCACTGAAGAGAATGTTACTAACACAAATCAAGGTCTCCTTTCAAACAGAGGGTGGGTTTAGAAATGACCAAGGTAAGGTATCAGAGGACAGTGACAACACTTACTGTCTGTCTGTCTGTCTGTCTGTCTCTGTGTGTGTGTGTGTGTGTGTGTGTGTGTGTGTGTGTGTGAGAGAGAGAGAGAGAGAGAGAGAGAGAGAGAGAGAGAGAGAGAGAGAGAGAGAGATATTCCTGTATGTCGAGTGTGTGTAATGCCTGTGTGTTTTGTGTATGTGTGTATGTGCAGACATACTTGCCCATGCATGTGTAGAGGCCAGAGGCAGACAGCAGATGTCTTCTTCTACCTTATTCTTTGTTGAGACAGGGTCTTTCATTAGATCTGTCACTTGTCATTTCAGCTGGACTGGCAGGCCAGCAAGCCCCAGGGATTTCAAACCCAGGTCCTCACGCTTGCATAGCGCTTAACCCACAGAGCCAACTCCGCAGCCTCAGACAGCACTTCCATTGTGGCCAAACTGTCCAAGCTTTGAATGGAACTAAGGAGAGGACCAGAGCCCTCCTGGGGAGCCCTGCCTTGCACACTGGGCCCCTTAAAGAATTACCTTTCCTGCAGATTAGCCAGCTGCCAAATCTGGTAAATGTCATAAATCTCCAAGAACAGGGCTGCACTCATGAGAAACCCCAGGTGTTTGACCATCTAGGGTGCTGAAATATGCAGGGCCAGCCCTGCAAGTGCCAAATGGGTCACAGCCACCCCTCTGTGCTTGAGTTTCCCAGGCCCCTTAGTGGAACTGCTCACAATTAGCTGCTTTGTCTGTCCCCAAGCCCAGCCTCTCTGTTGGATGTGGGGCTGTTCTCAGGTTGATGGTCTCTCTCTTTCCCTCCACCCCCATTTCTACACATGTACAGCAATCTTAATCAGAAGCACATTCGTCACCTACAACTGTTCTAAGCATGTCAGTGAATCCACTAGGGCAGAGAGGCATGGTGAGCAGAGACCTGGGGAAACAGGAGAGAGCAGGAGCTGGGTGCACAAGCTCTGGTTCTGCTTCCCCTCCACTTCTAGCCTCCAGACAAACATCATTCTGTCCCTTGATCTCCTCAGTAAGTACTGGAATCAGAAGATGACTCTTTGTTTCTCCCCGTGTGCTCTGTGAGTTAAATTTGAACAAGAATTTTTATATGTCCAGGTACTTCTAAGTCCAAATTTCCTTTTAAAACTGTCCTAGCTGGGCAGTGGGTGTGATCATGTGGGTAGTATGGGAATCTCAGAGGCCTCAGTGTAGTAATCCCTATACCTCAGATCATCTACACACATACCTAGGGACCCCTATTGGGGAAATCCTGGAAACTTAGAAACTCTACTCACTTACTTTTCATTTTAGAAACCACAAAACACTCCAGTCCCACATCAATACAGGCATGATCAGGTTTTTTTCTTCTCTCTTTGTCTGTGGACTTCACAGAATCTTCATGAAAGAAAATCTTAATTAAATACAGTAAAGATAATTACATGTAGGGCATTCAATATGTCAACAAGGCAGTTGTGAAGGGTGCTATGGGGGAAAGCAAATAAGCTCCTGAGAGTATAAAATCCACTGTGAAGCTCCACAGTTTCAGAATGGTTATCCTAACTATACAGAAGGCCATTGATATATATATAATTTAGCTCTGGTTAATTTTGGTGTGTGATGTTTATTTTATTTGCAAGGTTTTTAAAGTAAAATTTCTAAAGTATTTTTTTTAAGAAATAAAGTCCTTGTATCAAATTAATTACAACCCTTGCTGAAAGAAAATGAATGAAGTGAGACCCTGGTTAGCATAGAACACGTGCACAAGGTGAGCATGAATCAGTGCCCTGGGAACTCAAGCAGCGATGATGAAGGGAACCGCAGTACGTAAAGGTATTCCTGATGAGATGGACTCCTCCCTAGAGAATGCCAGTGGGCGGCTGAAGGCTCATGGCAGAGGAAGTGAGAAAAAGACCAAGTGTTTGAGGAACATATCCTTCTTTTACTCCTAATGGTAAATCAGTGGTTCCAGATAGTTCTAAAAACAGGAAAATCAGATAGAATACTCCAGGGTCGTCTTCCATGCAGTATTTTATCTCTGTGGCTACAGATAAGGACATGTGTAAGTAGTGCAAGCTCTCTTTCTCTGTCTCTCTTTCTCTGTCTCTCTCTGTCTCTCTCTCTCTGTCTCTCTGTCTCTCTCTGTCTCTCTGCCTCTCTCTGTCTCTGTCTCTGTCTCTGTCTGTCTCTGTCTCTGTCTGTCTCTGTCTCTGTCTGTCTCTGTCTCTGTCTCTCTCTGTCTGTCTCTCTCTCTCTCTCTCTCTCTCTCTCTCTCTCTCTCTCTCTCTCTCCCTCTCAGAAACAAATGATGGACTCTAGATCTCCTTTTGACTTTGTATCCCTAGGCTTTTCAGAGATGGAGCATGTAAATGCGTATGTAGTGAGTTAACAAGTAATTGGACAAATGACCACAGGTTTTTCTGAGTGGCGGGAACTTGTCCCTGCCCAGGGGTGTTGACTTTCTTTGTCATGAAGTTATTAGTATCATGGATTTTAGAGACAGACAACTTGAACTCAACTTTAGCTGTTGCTAGTTACTGGCTGAAGATTTTGAGAAATCAATTTAACTTAAATAAAGCAAAGCTAAGCAAAACCCTTGAATATCTTGTAAAACAGAGGAGTCATGTTTCAAGTAAGATAAAGTACAACATCATAAAATCAATCAATATGATAACAAAGAAAATTATCCCCCCGCCCCATGAGCACCCAGGTTTCCTTGTTTGCTGTCTGGCATTTTAACCACAGATGCCATGTCTCCCCTTTCAATATTCCTATAGAATTGCTCTTACACACCCTGGCCACTATTTTTTCACTCACCAGTTCAGCACAATAACAGGTAAGCTCTCTTTTCCTTCTGACTTCATGTAATGGGCTACTACATGAGATCTAGAGCAGCATAAGTATTTTCTGAGTGTAGGCTGTGTATTTTAAGACCTACAGTTTCTTTAACACCTTTAGGTGTCAATGTCCTCATCGCTGACATAGGGTTCATTATCCATGCTTTCCTAAGTTCCTGTAGGGAATAACTGAATCATGTATATGAAACATTTATCAGAGTTTCTGCCCCAGATGTTCACTATTACAAAAAGAGGCCTTGATTTCCTTCCATTGGTTGTCAAGAATCTTAAGACTCCAGAGACAGCATTGCTTAGATCTTCAGAGGAAGTGCTTAAAATTTGACATTGCATCAGGGTAGTTTGAAAAGCTGGAAGCAGATGTCTGTCATTTTCCCAAGGCCTCTGTGCTTGCCCTCCCGCCGCCCCCACCCCCCGTTCAGCTCGCCATATGTGTGTGTGTGTGTGTGTGTGTGTATACACATACATACATACACATATATAATATATGTACATATATACACATATATGTGTGTATATATGTACATATATGGGTTATATATTTGTCTTTTCTATCTTCTGGTTGTAGCAACTGAATTAAGAAACCCAGGACTTCTCCCCTGAGGGGTTTTGCTTTGTCTTTTTATCAGAATCTGACTGATTCTCACACTGTCTCTTGGTGTCCACAAAGGGTATGCAAACCTGTACGGATGAGAACAAGGACACGTTGCCAAGAGCTGGTGATTGGGATACGGGAGGGGGAGGCTGCAGAAAAGACCTGTGCCCATTTGCTGAAACAGGCCAGGCATGTGACCTGCTCCCCAGCTGTAAGGACTACCTGCTCTGCCGACATTCACAGCAGCATTTAAATAGTGGATTTTGTGCCATCCAAGGGGCATATGGAATGCTAAGTGGTCTAGGCCCTATTCAGTCCACCTTCTGAACTACTGACTTCCCTGGTCTACACCATCTAAACACCTTCTACTACCTAAGAGTCCTCATGTCTGTGTCCTGAGACACTTAAAAAACAAAAGCCAGTGGCCTCCAGCTTTGCTAGCTGTAAGAGCCCTCTCCGCATGTGCATGTGCTCATGATGTTCCAGCTACTTTGGAAAACATAAATGTAATACAGCCATATTTAACTAAACTCTCAGCAGCTTTGATTGTACTGCTGGGATTTATACCATAAGGAAATCACATGATATGAAAGAGTCTTACCTTTTCTTTTTCTCCTCATCTTTTACTGAAATTCACCCACACATGACAATGAACTCCTTCCCCTAAGAAACATGCTTCTCACTTACCATTTAGAAACAATAAAAGGTCCAGGGAGGCTGAGGGTGGCTCTGACATCTTAGGATGAAACAGCACAGTTGGGTGTCATGTCATGAATGAGCACTACAGTACGTTCTCTAACTCCCCAATCTGCCACATGGCAGCTGTAACTGCATCCTCTCACACTCCTACAGAATGGAGCACTGATAGCTTTCTCCTAAAGTTCCATACCTGCCTTTGCACATCTAATGCCTAACACATTGTATTTTTTTATTTCATTTATTTATAGTTTACATACGTGTATTCTGCATGTATACCTGCATGCTAGAAAAGGACATCTGATCGCACTATCGATGGTTGTGAGCCACCATGTGGTTGCTGGGAATTGAACTCAGAACCTCTGGAAGAGCTGCCAGTACTCTTAACCCCTGAGCCATCTCTCCAGCCTCCACGCATTGTATTTTTACAGAGATTAGGAATGCATACTCGGTATCAAACTTAAATCAATTGCTGAGAGAGGCTTTAAAAGGTAGGGGGAATCTTCAAAGGTGTTTAGATAGAAGAGGGCTAACATTGTTGAGAAATATGACTCTGGACACTGCATAGAGAAAAGTAAGCAAATTTCCCTCTAGGCTTCCTTTTATTTTCAACTTCGCATTATACACTTTCTATTGGTTTTCTGACCGTCAGTTGTCAATCGAATTGCAATCCTAACAGTAGTTGCCTTTCACAAAGCAGCCCTCTGCTTTCTCTGGTCACGCAGCTCACTGTGTAGCCAGCCCACCGGGTACCTTGTTATTCTTCCCACACACCCTGATGTGGTCCTTCTTCTTGCAGAGCAAGCCGGCCTGGGGGAATGCTCTCTGCTGTGAGTTCTGGCTGTGTTTTTCACAGACTCAAAGTGAGCTTTGAGGAGGAGGACTGCATGTGCTGGGGCTCTAATGAGTGTCCCCACAATACATTTTGTGCCCACAGGGTCCCATTCAGAGCACCAAGGCTAATAGACAGTTAAGGCAATGAGGACTTGACAGCTGTTAGGACCGGCTTGCTATGCTGTCGGTGATGCTCTCCTGCTCTCAGTGGTAGTGAATTATATAACCCGGGCACAGCTAAGCACAGTTAAACAAGCATAGAAGCTTGGAGGTCACCTCCTGCTGTCAGCCTCAAACTTGGAGGCTAATACCATTTATCAAACCCTCTTAAGGCCAGGCTTTCTACCTGCCCACAGCTTGACTAGGAGTCAAGGAGATGTTTGCTTTGTAAGAATAACATCTTCTCAATCAAATATGGATTGGATTCCTCTGTGGCTTTAAAACTGTTTTTGTTGGGTTTCTTTTTTTCAGCAAAATGCATATATTTTACTTCCTCGGGGGTCCTACTCCATATATAATCTCCCAAAGTGGTAAATCATTGTCTTCGCTCATATCCAGCTGCTAATTATAAAAGGAACTAGTGACTCACAGGGTGAAATTTCTGCAGACACTGCTAGTGTTCATCATGGGTGCCAGCTTCTCGGATGGTCGAGGATAAGGGATATTCTGTAGGTGAGTTTATAATTTATCTGCACCGATACTGTTTTCTTGCACACCGACGACTGTATGAGTGGCCTGTGTTGTTTTTGTCAAAAGCAAAACACAGTTCTCTTCTCATCTCAATTGTATCTAATATTCACATCTTAGTGGAACCATAACCATGGCTTTTGGTACAAAAACATGCGAATCCAGATTTAAATATGTAAAAACAGCAATAATAAAAGACTGCTTTAATGTTTAAATTATGAAAATGTTACCATGGTCTTAAAGTTCTATTTATAATTTAGTTGTTTTTTTAAATTTTTACTCAAAATAAGCCATAGTTAAGCAGAATAATTCAAATGATACGTTAAATATTAACAGATATTTATTGATTATAAAAACATTTTAATAAAAATCCAAAATAAGAAGTTTAAGCTCCTGTGTTGAAATAATATGAGATTAACACTTGTAGGTTAGTTTGTTTTGTTTTGTTTTTTACTTCATCCCAGAAATGGAAACATGTTGGACTGAGACTGAGAAGCCTCTCCACACGCCCATTCCTCACCCTCTCCTTTCCCTCACATCCACAGGCCCTCTGTCTCTTCTCTCTCTTTATTCTCTCCACAGTCCTTCCTGCTGACCAGTCATGAGTGTGGTTGCCTTTCATCTACAAAGAATGAAGGAAGGCAGGTACCTTGCATCTTTCTACATCTGTGTCCCTGAGGCTTGGAAGCTCATTCCATAAACAGTTTATGGGTAGATAAATGGATGGACATGTTCTGCCGGTGGTCTGTGAACTCTAATTGGAAACTATAAAAATCTAACTTAATCTGTTTCTTTTCAGGAGTGACATATGGACAAATTCACCACAGGAAGTTGTTGGTATACACGGTTATATGGGACAACAGAAATGATCATTCAATCAGACACCATGGAATGCAACTCTGTGACGTATTAAAAATTGTGTCCAATCACTATCACTAAAATCCCTCTTATTTTTATTTGTAAAGGGATAGAGAAACTATGATATATAAAAACTAGTATTTATTTACTCTGCTGTCATAAGACAAAAACAGTGAGATTTGAAGGTTTGGGAAAACCTAACAAGATTGATCTGAGTAGATTACTTTCTTGCGCTTGTGGAAAAAAAATCTTAGCACTTAAGAATTGTTGTTTCCTTCCTTGGAAAACTTTCTAGGTTTGGATTAGCTTCCAACATTTCACTCTTCACTCTCTCAATGTTGCAAAATAGAACCTAAAATCCCATTAAAGTGATTTTTGTTGCTAGCTTCGGTTCCATTGGAAACAGCTCCCTCTCTTTTTGTCAGGCCTGTGCCCCCTTTTACATGGATTCGTTTGTCTTCTGTCTTTGTAAAGTGTGTTTGCTGCACACAGAGGATCTCTCCGACAGACACAGTGTCCATGTTCTGACACTTAATCTTACTCCATTTACTATTCCAGTTCTGCCTCCTGTTGGATTACTTCCCCTTTCTTGTCTGCACTCGTATTTCTGTTGGCCGATTTCTTTGGATTACCCATTTCTGAAAAGATGTCTTATAAGTTTATCACTGAGAAGTAAGAAGACAAGCGTACCACATGCTTTGTGTTCTGTGCCTTAGGTGAATGCACAGTGGCCAGCTCTGAATGGATACTGAAAGGATGTGATTGGCCAGGGACTGCAGAGTGTGTTTGTCTTAGGCAAATGTGCATGTTACTTTTAGTTCAGACACTAAAGTATGAACGATGTTGTGAGACAGCTAGTGTCAGTTAATCCAAGCAAAGTGAAGATTTCCAGTAACTAGAAATTTTACTTCTGACAAAGTTTCCAGGTGATTTCTATCCCTTTATATGTGGAATAAACTACTTTAGAAACAAGGGAAATCTGTTCTGAGGCTTGGAAGTGACTTTTAGGAAAGGTAAACTTTCTTAATGTCTTCCCCCTGTGATGCACAGCAACAGACCTTCACTCACAGCTGTAGCTTAGATTTCCGACAGCTAGCTGGACAGTTATGGATAGCATGCTGGCATTGATTGAACAGGATTCAATGTTTCAGTCACTAGTTCTCTAACTTTCTCACAAATAACAGCATGGGGACTAACCAAACCATGGCTTTCTGATCCCACCTTCAGAGACTGGGATGTTATCGAGAGTCTAAATTTCCAATGAGCTCCTAGGTGACCTAACATCACACCAGGGGCCACAGTTGAGACCCTCTGTTTTTAGACATAGAGAGTAATTCTAGAGGGGGCAGGAAGAAGAGAAAATCAGAGTGCCTGAAGCAGCAGCTTGTTCTGGAAATCAAAGGTGGGGGGTAGTCGTTTCACCTGGGTCCATAATTTCATGAGAGAAGACAGGGAGGCTTGAAAATTCATACCTGATGAAGTGTAATCTAGACCTGTGGCCTACTTCCCATCATCCTGGAACACTGCTCATATTGTAATAGGCCATGTTTTAGATAGAAATATATGCTGAATATATAACGTACGTACCTACAAGAGGCTCTCAAACCTTATTGTTGAGGAATCATCTTTTAGCACTAAAAACAAGTATCCGCATGTAACAGCAATTAATAAAGAAAAGAAACCATGAATTTGAAAGAGAGCAAAGAGGGATTATATGAGAAGGTTTGGAGGGAGGAAAGGAAAAGAGAAAGGATGTACTTATATTATAATCTCAAAAATAAGAAATCACTTTTAAATGAGTATTTCTAAGCCCTCACCTTTAGGAAAACTGATTTCATAGTGATATATCCTCAGAGATCTTAATGTAGGCAAAATGTTCTTTGTTTGTTTGTTTATTTATTTATTTTGGAGTTTGTGGTGGGTTTTTTGTTGTTGTTGCTATTGTTATTGTAGCTGTTTCGTTTTTGTTTATTTTGTTTTGGAGACAGGGTCTCTCTACACAGCCCTGGCTATCCTGGGCCTCATTATGTAGCCCAGGCTAGCCTCCAGCTCACAGAGATCTGTCTGCCTTTGCCTCTGTCTTCTGAGGCCTGGGATCAAAGGTTAATGCCACCATGCTCAGCTAAACTGTTCTTTAAAAAGCAGTGCTTTGGGGACCAGTAAGGTGGCTCAGTGGTTAAAGGTGCTTGCTACCCGGGAATGTAAACTTGACGATCCAAGTTCAGTCCTTGGAACCCAAGTAAAGGTAGAAAGAGAAAACTAACTCCACCGAGTTCTCTTCTGACACACACACACACACACACACACACACACACACACACACACACACA
>CABHPR010138002.1:38188-52381 GCA_902168415.1 Peromyscus melanophrys
ACACACACACACACACACACACACACACACACACACACACACACACACACACACCGTATAAATAATACATTTTAAAAAGTAAGAATCGTAATGAACTGTCAGCCACATGTTAAGCCACACCCTCTCTATAGACCATCACAATTACTCCCAGGAGAGCCTATGAAGTAGGCGAGGTAACTGCCACACTCCCTTTTTTACAGTAGCTCGGCTTGGACTTCTTGCACTCTCAGAACCTCACTATTCTAATGTGTAAAGAAGACAACCATAATCCAACTAGTTTCATAGAAACTGTTAAGGATGGATGATAATGAAATAAGATGTAGGAAGACAATTTTCCCAACAGCAACATCCTGTATTGTTATTAGTTATGAATGTCATTAAAGACAAGTCTAAATAAAATGTAAGTTTCTTTTTAAAATATCAAGGGGGGTCACTACAGATAGAAGCTTCATAATTAGGTTCTAGTGGACTCGCCCTGGCGGAAGTTGCCTATTCAAAGGAACCAAGAGGCAAACCTTCAATGAAATCTATTATTTTACCCTCCTGGACCAGAAATTGTTGACTGAAGGCTTTCATCTGTAATCACACTAAATATAACAGACTCCAAGCTAACTGGCTTTCTTACAAAATGCCTTGTCTAATCTGGTTCCCCAGGACACTTCCTGCCCCTCCTGAATCACGATTAAACTGAGGCTTGGAACCCAGACAATTTTTACTTCCTGAGCTTTCTTTTCATTTAACCAAGCTGGACAAATACATCTGAAGGAAGAAAAATAAAATTGATCCATGCCCCTGTCTTCCTGCTCTCACGGGGAGGGAGAGGGAGGAACAGGGAAGAAGAAAGTGGGAGAAAGGAAGGGACATCTTTGGTTCCCCACAGGGCATGTGGAGAGCCAAAGTCCATCACAAAACAAGGACAGTGCTGTTGGAAACCCCCCCAGGACAGGAGCCCTGCAACCAAGAGCATCAGGGCTACTTCTGCCTTTCACTAGAGCCCCAGACTTTGCTTATCCCGCACACTGTAGTCAGTGCTTACTGATCCTAATAGTCTGGCTTTCACCGTCATTTCAGGGCGGAATTTCCTGAGCCATCCTCTTTCCCACACTGACTGCTTGAAGTGATGACTCTACACACGACCAGCAGAAGAACATTCATCTGACACAGGAGAATGAAGGGTCGGAGGAGATGGACACCTCCGTGAGTGATTCAGTGAGCACACAAAGTACGGTCTCTGGAATGATAGATGACTCTGTCACCTGGTCTCTTCTAGAAGATTTCATATTCATCTGGCATCTAGACCTGACTTTAGGGTTTTCTTAAAAAGTCCAAGGATCCAGGGCACCCCTACAAGAGGAGCAATATCGTACAATACATCTTCCAGAGTAAAAATCATTAGCATGCTCTCATAACATTTCTGAGAGAATGCGTTACAACATCTTCTAAGGAAGAAGATGCAGCTATGACGCCAGGAAGTTAGAGTGTAGTTGGCAACCAGGTTACCACCAACCAGGGGTCACAAGTCTGAGGCTAGTTCCTCCCAAAACTCCCAGGCATCAAGGATGCCAAGGATGCTCAGAAGCACCTGGAAAGCCTGTGTCCAGCTCCCGCTCAGTTCTAGTGACAATCCTGCCTTTCATAACTGCCTTAAGCCAGGAATACTCATTTCTTCTCCAAATGAACTCTCCCTACAGATTCCCCTTCTTAATGATGGCACTAGAATTCCCAAGTTGATTGATTTCAGCGTCTCATTTTGATTCACCTTTCACTCACTAATATTCCATCAGAGTACTTACATTCTAGATTTTTTCTTTTGTTTTACAGTGCCTGGTGAAAGGATCCTTCCAAACTCCCCACTTACATCCAGGCCCTGGCAATGCATTGCGTTGTCCATTCACTCATTCATCCAATTGTGGTCTTGAAAAAGACTAACTTTATAAGACAAGTTAAGTAGGGAGGATCAATTAAAGTAATTGTTTCCACAAAAGAATGAATTAAGCATTCACAGCATCATTTCTACCTTAAGCATGCTCACCTCAATATTCTTTAATCACAAGTCAAAAGGCACTCACTTCTGGAAGCCTTCTTTGATCCATACTGCTAACTTAAATGTCTTTCCTATATGCCTTCAGGATGCATATCTTGACCACAGCACTGATGAGTTATTGATATGTTGATCTGCTGCCCTGTGACTAGATTGTATAATCTGGGGACTAGAAATAAACATATTTATGTCAGTATTCCTGATATTAACATAGAGCCTGGTTATATGCTCCATATATAGGAAAGAAGGAAGGGAGGGAGGCAGGGTGGGAGTGAGTGAGTGAGGGAGGCAGGAAGGGAAAGAGGGAGGGGCAGAAAAAGGGTCATGGAGGGATGGAGGGAGGTAATATTAAATAGAAAACATAAAACCAAAGTAAGTTTTGGAAAAAAAATAGTAATAATCCTTTTCACCAGGTCAATAAAGACAGTTTTCGTGGAAAAGATGGCAATTAGGCAAGGGACTGAAGCATGAGCAGTATTTCCAAAATTTGCAAAGATCAAAGGTTTGGAGGGCGGGAGATGCACAAAGAATTCCCTTTCATAACCCACCTGACCTTTTCTACCTCAGCTGTACCTTCTCCAGGAACAATCTTCCCTATATAATACTTTTACCAAGTTCTTCTCCCTTTTAAAGGACATTCAGTGGTTCCTTGATATCTAACCAAAGGCAGCTGAGCCAGCACTTAAAAGGCCATACTATTATTTTCAACATTTTCCTCCCACTCCCCCTAACTCTCAAAAGCCCACTTCTAGTGGTCTGTGTCCTCAAGCTAGACCTTATGCCAAACGTCCCACAACCTCTCCAAACAGTACTGCCAGCCGAGGACCGAGTGTTCAAACATACAAGCCTGCAGGGGACATTTCACGTCCAAATCGTAACACTTGGTGTGATTTCCATCTTCTGCCCTGCCTTTCTGTTGTGTGCAATTCAATTCTGGTTTTCCTTTTAGATATTAGCCCTGCTTCAGCTTCTCTTTTCTCCCAGAGAAGGTAGGTCTTTCTCTTCTGAAAACCTTGGTTGAATGGCTCTATGATTTTATTTTCTATTTACAAATGTTCTTTTTCTCTTATGAGGTCTCCACTAGGAACCCACAGTGTACAACAACAGGTGGGGTCTTGTTGTAACAGGGACAACAGATTGGACAAATATTCTGTATGCTAAAAATCCTCTTTCCTGGAGCATTCCTCTCAGGATAATCTCGGAGTTCTGTTCTCCAAGCAGATACTCTGTTATACAGCTTCAAGGAGAAAGGGGTAGCGCATGGCAGATATAAGATTTAATTCCATGACAGGAGCAAAAATGCAATTGTCGTTTGGATCTAGAAACCACTGACTTTATCTACGATGTGAAATTAAACCTCCCACTGTCCATGCTGATGTGCTCCTGCCCAATGGGGTGAGGAGTGAATACAATAAAGTGCTATACATTTCAAAAATTGAGGATAAAGGAACTTGAATGTTTCCACTATAAAGAAGGGGTATTTGAAGAGCTAAGTGTGTTTAACCTGATTTCAATATTACACAATGCATCTGTGTACCAAAATACCACATGGAGCCACAGATATATATATATATATATATATATATATATATATATATATATATGCATATGTATGTATGTATAATGTGTGTATGTGCAACTTTTATGTTTCAGTCAAAAAGTAAATTTCAATTTACAGATATTTCCTACTTCCTTGTTCTATTGATTGAAATAAGTCTCTAGCTATTTTCAGCTCTTGCATGCAGCCAGATTAACGATGCCATTAACTGTGTAGTCTTGCCCTTTGTGGTGGGTATATCATTTTCAATGCCTTTGCCCTCTTTCCTGTCATCCTGGGGTTTCCTCACAGTCACTAGCCCTCCATGCTTTGCCCCTCTTCAAATCTCATTAATAATAGTCTCCAACCCAAACCATAAAAGACATTTTGAAGGATAGAGGCCCAATACTTCCTGTAATAGAGTGACTTTGTTGCACACCACAGGCTGTAGGGCGTGGAGAATCCATCACCTAACCTTTCCCAGCCTCTGTTCCTCTGTGTCCCACTGTTGGATGTCCAAACTTGACAGTGAACGCTTTCCAATGGGAAACTGTAGCAGGATTTTTTTTCCCATCCTTTGGTCCCTATTGTATGTTCAGCTGCACTGTAGCTTGCTGCTAATCAAAGCCAGGGATTCTCATACACAAACAAACACAGCATTGTGGCCTCCCCCAGGGCTAGAATACAGCAGTCTAACAATTGAGTCAGGTGATAGCAGGCCAGAGGATCAAACAGCAGCTCCTAGACATGCTCCTGCAGCCAGCCCCAGATGAGCCCTCTCTTCAACACAGTCATGTTGAAACCACCATGCCAGGCAAATGGATACTTGTGAAAACAACTAGAAATGAAACCGTATGCAATAATATGCAATTAGGGAGGTCTCAGCTAACAGCAACATTCATTATCCAGCACTGTGTTCTACAAATCTTAATGAGTTAGAAGTAAATTAACAGTGTGAGAGCCTGTTATTGGAGTTGGCTATGAAGGAGAAGGGAATATTGAACTAAAAATACTTCAAATATCTGTCATTGAACGGGGATGGAAGCGGAAAGAGTGTGGTATTGAATGTCTTTGTGTTAGATTAACCTAGACTACGATGTCAACTCCCTGTCCTACCACCTTCTATTGAATGGCCAACCCGAGATTCAGCTGCTTTATTTAAGGTGGAAGGTGTATTTATCCCACAGAATTATTGGAAGAATTTAGCCCAGAACTTAATGCAAAGATCTCATAACATGCCAAACACTATAGAGAAATCAATCAGTAAATAGTACCTGTTATTGCTGCTGCTAAACAGGGCTCTAAAAAGAACAAAGATAGAAAGCAATAAGAAAAAAAGAAGGTGATGGTGGTAATGATTATCTGGTGGTAAGGGATAAAATCCACTCTTGCCCTAGCAGTGCCAAGGAGCAAGGCCTCACAGGTAGTGGTGGACCCTACACCTCTACTTATTACCACATGTCTTTGAGAACAGCAGGGAAAGTAGATGTGGCAATGGCCAGAGTGAAGGCCAGATACAATTGTCTTTATTCAGTAGTAGGAGGCTGGGCTCTGGGTAAGCGCAGCATAGATACTATAACTGTCCTTTAAGCACAAAGGATAAATCAGGAGAGAAAAAAATCTAGATGCAAGAAAATAAGTACTCTTGACATGATTTTCAGCTTGAGCAGCCAGAGGTGAGTGAATGGAGGAGACAGAAGCTACATTAAAAGTTTGATGCTATTCCTCCACTAGCAAGCATGGGCTGAGTGTCAATATTCTAGTTCAGGCAGCGATATACTGAAAGTAGTCCACACATGTTGCTAACTGTGTGGTAGGCATAATGAAATGTAGCTTTAAAATACATAGCCACTGGGACTCGTGCTTAGTAGAGTGACTCCCTTAAATACAAATATTATATTTCAAGATCTGTGAGTTTGCTTTAGCACACACCAAGTCATATTTCTATGCTCTGTCTTTCTAGTGTACACCTTGATTGACTCTCAGTTGCACGTGGCTCTCCTCCCTAGGTTTTCTGTCATCTCCATTTCAGTAAGAGTCAAATGTACCTGATAAACCAGTCTCATCCTTTCTCCACGTACACCTTGAGAAAACTTTACTACTGGTCTTTAAAACCTCCCAGATGTATATGCTTCTCTAAGTCTCCGAGCCCAAGGATTCTGGCCTCGTTTCAGGTCTAAAAGATTCTCCAATACAACTGCCATGTTATGATGCAGTCTACGTACAAATGTTCTAATATTCTCAACAAAGTGTGATTTTGTTTAAATGGTACCAAGGGTCAAGATAAGCCATCCCACATCAAGTTTCAAGGGCAACAAAATCCATTCCGTTTGAAATAAACAGCCTCTAATTCTTAGGCTGACATTCCTTGCTAAAGAAGAAAACTCACACCTTTCCTGAACCCCTCTCCAGTTACTGGTGCCCAAGGTCCACTGGATGATAATCATGAAAGTCATTATGCCTTGGTATAGATTTTGGATATCAAATGAGGAAGGAGACAATTTGAAATAGGAAGGTAAAAGAGCCATATTTGCTTTTCATACTTATATTTGAATTTTTGATAAACTTCCCAAGCATAAGCTTCTGAGTAGAAAGAAAATAGCATTATGCACTACATTTGGTACATACAAGTCAAGGCATAAAACAAAGCCAGAAAGATGACAGATCAATTTACATCTGAGCCCTGGACTGAAGGGGACCCCTCTGTGCTCCAGCTCAGGGAAGGAGACCCCTACTCTTCTCTCACTTAATTATTCATTAGTGAGTGTCTGGGGGTACACAGATGAATGAAAAGGATTAGAGGGGGAGCAGTTTCGAGAACCATGGTCTTCAGCTGCGAGTCCTGCACCTAGGATGTTCATATCCTGGTTAAGGCAGGAATCTTTACAAAGCTAACACTACTTTGTCTTCAAAGACTCCCTCTGGGAAGATCAAGGAAAGGACTGGGCTGCTCTCCAGTGTGAGCCTGGCTTCATGGGATCGTCGTAGCTAGAGGTACCTGGAGCCAGGAGATTGGAAAAGTGAGCAAAACAAGTCAGCCCCAGAGAAATTTCCCAAAAAACACCACCACAGCAGACAGACCCAGAGGACGCAGTGGCATGCTCCAGGTCAATTGTCTGATGTGGAAGAACCTTCAACACTGTTGAAATGGATTTTTTCTGAGTTCTGAAGTTCCTTTCTACAGGCTTACAGCTGCGCTCTCTCCCATTCTTGCGTGTTCCCCTTAGACCTCTGCTCAAATTCACTTTTTTTTTCCTTTTTCTTTTTTTGTCTTCTTTTGTGCAGCCTTTGAAGTCAATGGCTCCCATTTAGCCTCCTGCAAGAGGATGAATCATTAGAAACCCACAGAGCCAGCCTACACTTGGGAAATGTCTGTTTAAGGAGAAATTGGTAGAAATCCACATCTACCCGTTTATTCTGCTAAACTGTTTTTGATCTACATCTCCAAACCAAATTCATTCATGACAGCCTTGAAGTGCATCTTCAAATCCCCAGATATCACATATCAGAAGAGAAACCATCATTTCCTCGCCCTCAGAACAACACTCTACTTAAAAAGAGCGAAAAGCACTGGGGGCTAAAGTTGGTGGGAACCCTAGTACCGGCAGAGACAAGAAAGGCATTTGACTTTCAGCCCTCTTTCGTCTGTGATCAACGATGTGGTTGTCAAATCCCAGTTTGATCCAACTCACTTTCAACTGGAGCCAATTGTACATTAGTCACTCCAAATAAAAACAGAGCAAATAAATAACTCCCCTGAAGGCTGCCAAGCCCTGGGGCGACAAGCATCAAAGAGAGCTGCTGGCCTTGGAGCTTACCCACCTGCAGTGAGCTAGACCCACCCTGGAACCCTGGAGCAGCTCAGAAGTTTCCCAGGCTCCAGGGACCAGCTGAGGAATTAGATGAGTCCTGGGAGGGACCATGCAGCTTTGTCCTCCCTAGGGAGACTTTCTCTCTTGACGACATGGAAAGGGTCCTTCCGGCAAAAACGGAACACACTGCTTAGGCAGCTTGACCTTGAACTGGCACATGCTAATTCTTCAAGATCATTTGTTCCCATCTAAACAAGCCACCCTTTGCTGAGACAGAGACTCTTCTTGTATACTGCATGGGATGTTGGCTTGCATTTTTCTATTTCCATCATTTTAATAAAAATCCATAACTTCCTAAGCATTTTGCGATTCCAATTTACCCATATCAAGCTAAACAAATTGCATTTCCATCTTAATTAGCTCATTTGGTGGAAACAAATGTACATGTTAATGTGTATATATCCCTATGAAAATATTGCATGAATCAATTACAGTGTTGAAAGAAATGAAGGGCACATAATTATAAATATAACCATTTTTAAGTTATACCAGAAAAACTGTAAAAGTTTATCAGAGTGGTAATATATGTTATATAGTCAAAGAACGTAAGTTTTTCTCATAAAATTTGATTAACCTGTAGCATGAACATGATTTTCTAGAACAGGACAAACATGTTTCTTCAGGTATGTCTGTTTTCCTAGTAAGAAATATAGTGAAAATTTTTTCCTATGATTTAAATGAATCAGCTTACAAGTTTGACCTACATTGAGCTCTGTTTGGTGTCTCACGTATTCTCAGACACTGTTCGATAATTAATATCTAGGGCAAACTGGGAAAGAAAAGAGGAAGAGAAGACAGCATTTATGGTATCCTTCCAAGATTTAAACACACATTTTGATTTGAAATTAGTGAATTACCTATCCTCTTTCCTACAGAACCATCAGGCTTCCACATACAAAGTGCTTCTAAACAAATACAGTGCCCATAGAAAGCAGAGCTTGAGTTGTTTGTTTTATGGTAGGGTTTCTTTTCTTTTCTTATTTTTCTTTTAGACAGAATGTGAATATTTAAATCAGGTTCCCCAGAGCTTTAGGGTGTTTTTTATTTTTAAGCCAAAAATTCTAATAATGGTGTATAGGGCACACTTGGTCAGCTGTCCACTATGCTCACATACAGACACTGTATGGTAAACTATATGTTAAAAGAACATTTTTGCAATCAGAAGCAAAGCACTGTGACTAGGACATAGCAATGTCCAAATTCTCAGCACCTGAGGTAGGCTATTATGAAAATATTGTTCTAAATCTTTGGATAATTTCCATTAGTTTTATCCTAAAATATTTTCTTGGTTTCCTGGGATTATTACAAAATTATATTCACTGTTGATTTAAATCTGGGCTGCCTTTTCTCTGGGCATCCTAAAGTCTCTTAGGATGTCACATAGAAAGATGACTTCTGCCCTTCTTCTGCTATGACACAGAAGAGAACAGGAGAATGTATGATAGGTGTCCAAGTCCAGATGAGAACAGGACCAAGAAAGTCTGCTCTTCTATATACTTTCAATAGTAAGGGCAAAGTCTACCTCTTTCTCTGTAGAGGAAGACTCCAACAGAAGCAGCGGTCAAGAGAACCCTTATGCATGGGATCAGGCTACTTGGAACATACAGTAGCTTCAGCCGAGTCAATAGCAGACCATGCAATAGCTTTTGAGGAGCAATCAAACACTGGAAATATTTGGACATGAAGACACAGGCACAAGCACATTTTGCATGTAGCAAGAAGGTTTTCACCAAGGTTCCCATGACTTTTATTAAGCTATGGATATCATGTGTAGAAAGTTACAACAGAAGAACAGTTTGTCTCACATGAGATGAGATGTCTTGTTACTCAAAGTGAGTTCCCCAGGCCAAAGAACTGCCTTCACCCAGAAGTCGCTGGACATGTACGGTCCCTAAGGAGATTTAGGACATCCGAACCTTCATTCTGAAGAAGTCCTTGGGCAACTGGCCTGAACATGGAAGTCAGAGTGCATGTACTGTGCCAAGAACTCTAAAGACTTAAATGTGATGAAAATAACCAATTGAAAATGTAGTGCATATCCTTCCAGACTCGTAAGAAGGAGCTAGAACCCCGGCATTGAATAAAAGACGCCATGCTGTTTCAGTTGAGTCTTTTGGGGATTGTCTTCTCACTTTTTTAAAAAACTGTGACTCAGATTTCCTTTTCCTGTTTCTGTCACACTCCTCTCCTCCTCCTACCTTCACTGGGTCAAACTTACCTTCTGGCATCTTTAGCAATCTCTAGGTATCCCACAAAAATGACAGTGAGGGCGTCAAAGTGGGACACGGGAAAGACAGAGTTTGCTTATGTGGGCTTTAGTAATAGGAGCTTGTGTTTAGTAGGATGGTTTATAGCTTGTGAGTGTTACACTCATTGAGAAAGCAGAGTGTGTCATCAACATTCCCACCCCTGAGCTTAAAAAAAAATCCCCAAATCTCAAAAAACCTGGTGACACATCCATCAGCACACACTGGGCAACGTACAGGACAGTGGTGAACTACCGGCCTCTGAATCCACTCTTTTATTCCCTCATCTGTACTGAATCCTTCCACAGCAGGGCCCCAGAAAGGACCTGGATTGGGTTATGCCTATGGTTAATGCCAACCATTGGAGGCTCTACTTGCAACTGGGAGTCCCCTGTGTGAAAAATGTTCTCCAAAACTTGATGGGAAAAGCCAGTATCTTTGGAGATCTCTGTTGCCAAATCTCCCAAGCACTGAGCATGCTGAATTTTTGAACAGCATTTAGTGAGAAAAGACAATGATCTAGGAAAATAAAAGGGAGTGTCCTTTGAAGACGCAGGAAGTGTCATGTAGGGAGTGTTGGACAACAGAACATGAAAGATGAGAAGAGGGAAGGAGTCACAGAAGGGGACCTGCATCTGACGCTGTCCATTTCCAGACTCCCTATCATATACCCTGGTTGTATGAATCTACTCCTTAAGACAAAAATTCTGGAGGTGTGCCCCAGGCATCAGGATGCCTGCACATCAAATTAATCCAATGAAAACTGAAAACAAGGACTGGGTTCTTTGTCTTCACACACACATACACACACACACACACACACACACACACACACACGCATATGTGTGTCCTATACATCATATAATATGTCACATATATAGGATATATAGGTTATATATTCACATATATGATACATATTGAATATATATATATACATATATTGGACTTTGGGTTTGAGAGGTTAATGGGAAATAAATTCAATTAAACAAAAAGAGAGATGGTAACATGTGATACAGAAAAAAAATCTAAACTAGGGATTTGGAGATATTTGTTCTATTGCAGGTACATTCTTGAAAGGAGCCACCTTGCTTTCTCTAAGCATACCCTATTCAGCCTACACAAATAAATTGTTACAGAAATATAGTGGGAAAGTAAATTTTGGAAACTCTGAGAAGCAAAGGCCTCACAGTTAGACTAGAGTTGTGATGAAAATAATACATTGAATTTGTTGTACAAGAGCAGGAATTCTCTCTCTGTGCTAGAAGTAGTCAAGAGTCAGAAACCATGGCAATGTAAAGGAAGAAGGAGGGTGGAGTGTGATGAGGACTAGACCAGCAGGTCTACAGAACCCCTGAAATAAAAGTAGTAAATGAGATTTGGGGACGGTTCCTCTGGAAGCCTGAGGGCATCAGGAGCGATATGTGATGTTTGTTGTGAGGCAAGGGGAATGGGTAAAGGACGTTGTGGGATTGGATCAGCACTGGGACATTCAGAAGCAGGAATGGAAGGAAGAACAGAGGAGAGAAGAGAGAAAATGTTAAAGTCAATGTCCGTATTTGGAAACTGAGGGGGAGAAATCAAAGAAAAGCCAAGTATCCAAAGAGGTTTGGGGAGAAGTTGGATACAGACACATCATGGGGATTGCAAGGGAGGATGAGCAGAAGAGGGCAGGGCCAGCAGGTAACGCTGGTGTGTGCATAGCAAAGGAAGAGAGGCCAGTTGCCACTGGATGAAATCACCTATGTCTTTGAAAGCATTGTTTTCTCCAGAGTCAGGTGGGAGGACAATGGACTATGGTTGCTTGGAATCTGTTTTACATGAATTTCTAATAAAGCATCTCACCAGTTAACACTGCTTAGCAAAAGGGTGTGTGAACAGAAGGCTAGAGCATGTGAATTTGTGATTTGATGTTTACTACCAGAAAGTCTCAAAACTAGACCCTGATGGTCAGTGACCAGGACTCAGGTTGTTCAAAATTAATACAAAGTAGTCAATTTTTGTTGTTATTGCTGTATTTGTGGAGGTTAATAGTCTAAGAATTCTACTCTTAGGAAACCTGTATTTTCTTTTTCTATTTGAGATGGGACTTTATTTAAGGTCACTATAATAAAAAGACTCTAAACACAAAGAACACTAAGAAAAATTAAATTTTATTACTCAAAATGTCTCAGGCATGAACTATTGACTATGTTACATTATTCCTACCTATCCTTAATCCTTGGGGAATTATGGTGAGTGTGAGTTGCACGACCAAATCCACAAGTACTACCATAGTCACAATCTCCTCGAATAGTGTTTGTTCACAGCTACACTTTTAACCAAAAGTACTTACATTGTCATAAAAGGCGTGTTATAGTTATTGGTCTAGAAAGATCGTAACAACAGCATGCAGACTACTATCTACAAGTCTGGCTTGCAGCACCTAGGGGAAAAAAAAGGCCTAGCAAATGGTAACTTGTACAGGCCATAAACACCAAGAATGGAAAGACTTGCCAATGAAAAGCCAAGGCCCAAATTCTCCTTAATTTTCCCTGGATGGAAAAAGCAGGCTCAGCTCCCAAAAAAGAGGCCCATATCGACATGTTCCTTCACCCTCACTCCCAGGAAGAAAGTGTGGCCTGTGCCAGAGGACACAAAAGCTCTTCCATATGTTCATTAGACAGACCTCAAAGGAGAAAACATTCCTCATCCAGCTCAGCTTTACTTACAAGGCCTGGGTCAGAAGCAGCACAGGGTTCTGCCATGTTGGATGATCCAGTGTAAACCAGGCTTCAAGGTAAGTCAGGGGAACTCAGGCGTGGAGCACACTCGCCATCCCACTGTTCTGAGTAGTCTCAACTAGGCCTTATCATCAGTATAAGGGTCAAGAACAAGTTCCTTGTTACCATGCTGCCGTATTAAGAACATAAGTGTTTGTAAACTGCCATTTATAACCATAATTCTGGCTTCAACGACTGTTAACATCACACCATTTCATACAAAGCAGGCAAACTCAGTGTTCCAGGGAACACACTGAGGAATAATAAAGTCCCCACACCACAAATGCTGAGCGGGAATGCCACTAAAATGAGGAATCAAGAGTATTTCCAAGAAAAAAAATAGAAACTTTAAACCTAAAATATTTCATCTCTAAGAGATTAACTTTGCAAATTATTCAGGGGTCTTGTGTTATTTTCAGTGACCAGGTTTTGTGAAAATGCAAACCAGATCATTGCATTGAAAAAAAACTTTTAAGGAAAAAAAATCAGATATTGTTACATATTGCTGTTTTTAAAACCAAATAAGAAACATGAAAACTGCCAGGCAGTGGTGGCGCACGCCTTTAATCCTAGCCCTCTGAGGCAGAGGCAGGCAGATAGACCTCTGTAAGTTTGAGGCCAGCCTGGTCTACAGAGCAAGTTCCAGGACAGAGAAACCTTGTCTCAAAAAGAAAAAAAAAGAAGAAGAAGGAAAAAGAGAAACATGAAAATGAAAACTTTCACTAAATGAGTTTGTTTTTGGTTCCCAGTGCTATAGAAAGCGGTCCAGGAAGACAGACAATTTTGTATTATGTAGTATACACAACACAATATAACATGCAGTAAAATATATTCTATTCTCATCCCTGTGGGATATCGCCTAGGGGTCAGAGGGTTAAAGCATCATGTAAACAGTAGGTCTGTCTCTCTCACAACTCTGCCTTTGAGGGCATAAAGTGTTTGAGCCACAAACAGCTAGAATCCAGAACCTAGAGGGGCTACAGTTTGTATATGGGAGGGGTGGGGGCAAGAAAGGCGTGTGTGCGTGCGTGCGTGCGTGCGTGCGTGTGTGGGTGTGTGTGTGCGCGCGCGCGCGCGCGCGCGCGCGCGTATACAGTCAGTTCACCAAATGAGAAAGCTTTTTGACCTGGGTGTGTGAGCAGCTGGAGAAAGATTGCCTTCTTCAAAAGACTTCAATTCTAGTCAGAAAATTTAAATTTTAAAGTTTCTTATAGTTCAAAAGAATGGTGTTGTTGTTTTAAAATAAAACGATTTGAAAATCTCATCCTCTAATTTCCATGGCAAACAACCACTGTTGCCAGTCTGAAATAACTCAGGTCTCAAAGAGGAGCGGGGGACAATACTCACCCTAACTTCCCTCGAGTATAACTGGACTATAAGTGTTTCTAATGACTTGGCCTGGAAGGCACATAATTTACTTTAAAGGGACATAATGAATCCGGAAAGCACCAGCCTTCTGTTCTGTGCTGGCCGACTTCTCTTCTGTTTCATTCTCATTACCTTTTAATATTCCCACAAAACAATTCATTCCCAGACGATGAAAGGGCTAAAGCAGGCTCCGCTGTTTCATCAGTTCCACATTTGCCTGGGATCATGAAATTGCTCCATTATGTTGTTAGTTCAAAAGCTTTTCTTTGGTAGTTCCTGAAGCGCCTCCCAGGCCCTTTCCTCCAACGCGTGCGCGTGCTTGTACACACACACACACACACACACACACACACACACACACACACACACA